>JAYDZE010419793.1:0-35301 GCA_034509125.1 Monilaria moniliformis | reverse complement strand
TTATTTCCTTAAGAGTCGCCGAAAAGCCCTATTCGGCGATCTTATCGCACCAGAAATTCATAATTTCAACTAGGGCCATTTTAGGGATATTACACCTAATCTGGCTCATCTAGACTCTATATATAGGAGAAAAGAAAGAAGGAAAAAACACTTTTAACCTAAACCTAGCTAGTGGAATTTGAAAATCACAAGCACACACTCATAATTTTCAAAAACCACTAGGGTTTCTCCTAGTTTTCTCTTGTTCTCTTCTTTCTCTTTCAAGTCCTCTAGGTTTGATAGATTTGTTCCACCACAATATTCAAACCTAGGAGTAGGGAAGGGATTAGAAGTTCTGAGGTTGAAATCATTCATTACACATGGAGAAGGAGCGAGCCACCATCGGATCTTTGGAGATCTAATAAGGTAAAACTCAAAAACCAATTAGAAAATATGTTCTAGGATTTATCTTCCTTGAATTGCACGCTTTATTTGCGTTCCAGTAAAGGAACCGCAGCAAGGAACGCTTTATTTGCGTTCCAGTAAAGGAACCGCACAATTTATAACCCTAGTAGATTCTGGGTAGGGGATTTCTTTAATGGAATATTTAAAACCGCAGCAAGGAACATGTGGCAAACTGAAGCCTAGACCATGGGCTCAAAAAACCCTAATGTTCCAAGCTTCAAATCAGATGAGATTGACGAGAATTTGGATTTGAATTTCAGGAATTTACAAAAGCGCAAGAAACCCCAAGAACCCTAACCCCGTTGATCTTTCAGGCCAGAATTCTCCCACTTCAGTGACAATCGACCCATGGCGACCGGTCCTGGATGAAGCCAGGACCAAGACGCGTCGATTGCAACCGGAGTTCGCCAGAGAACGTTAGCCAATCGATGGTAATCGATAATAAAATTTAGATGCGATCTGCTAGGAGTTTCTCAAACCCTAACTCACGTCGCAACCGACTTCCACCGTCTTTTGCCGCATCTGGACGTGCCACCAGTGGCATTGGAAAGCCCTTAGACCAGGCTAGGCCGTGAATTTCGTGTCAAATGTGGGTTGTTGACCAATCCAACCAAAATCTGCCAACTTCCGCCACCCTCGTCTCCCTATGGTGTTATGCGGCTGGTAGTTGACACTATTGCCTTGCCCTTGAGGTGGTGGCTCGATTCGACGTTCATTTGAATCCGTTTCGATTTTTCGGATGTTTTTATAATCAAAACTTTTGAAATTTCAAACTTGTTTTGATAAAACATTATATCAGAAGCGTTCTCGGGTGGAGCTCTTCAACACAAGTGTCGTGGCCATGACCCGATGCTCCGTTAATTATACTCGTCCAAATTAAATAATTACAACAAATAGAGGAAAAACAATCGTAATCAACCACAGTCAACCCCCGTGGGTTTACAATTATTTGTAAAATGAATTTTAAACTGATCACAACATTTATCCCACGCAATTCAGACAAAAAATTTGACCGAGAAAAAAAGAAAAAAATAATATTTCTATGTTTGTGCCTAGATCTGACTCGGATACCAATTCATGTGGATTTAATTCGAGTGAAGGAATTTCCCTCTACAGGATGTTTCTAGAATAATATAGAAAAATAAATTAAGCAAATATTTATTTTAATTCTACTACCTAGAACACAAATAAAAACATGCAATTTTGAATTTAAATCCTAAAACATGCACACTACGGATATGAATACTTACTGAAAAAATTGATTTCCAAATATCAGAAGATTGCTCATGACTTATCCACATGTAGATCTTGAATATCAACCCTATATCTTCTACTATATTTCTAATTTTAGGTTTGAATACTGATGTGGGTAGTAGTTATCAAACCCTATAGGTCGAGAGAAGAAAAGGAAAATAAAACATTGCAGAGAGAAACTGCAGTAGTAGCGTGATTCACGTGTGTGGCGTGAGTAAGTGTTTTTTATTTTAATCATCTTCTCTTCTATTTATATAATATGTATGGGCAAGGTTAGAGATCTAAGAAAATTTGGACAGTATCTCCCTATTGAGCTTTCACTAATTAAATTTGGTCACAATTTTATATATGCTCAATAGAATATTATTCTTCTCTCTTATTTATATAATATGTATGGGCAAGGTTATGGATCCAAGAAAATTTAGACAATGCCTCCCTATTGAGCTTTCACTAATCAAATTTGGTCACAATTTTATATAAGCTGAATAAAATATTAATTAGGACCACTACATAAATTAATATTGACTTACCCGTTCAAATCCAAATTACAGATGATTTGGGCTTCTTTTTTAATTAATTATTTCATGTGTTTAAGATTCTAATATCACTAGTTAACTTAAACTTGTTGATGGCTTTAATTAATTAATATCTTTTACCAAGAGTGGTCTAGTTCAACAGCTTTATTTATTATATTTTGAAATAAATTACAAGCCAGTCGGGCTTCTATATAGTAAAACCATTTTTGAACACCTCTTCTGGATAGTATCAACCCATACTCTCCCGGCACACGATTCACAATTCCATCATCGCTCGATATTAATTACCACTACCCAAGATACTAAGATTCTAGGGTTACGAAAAACCTGCACCTTTTTATAATTTAAAGCAGTGCATAATTAGTATTGTATGCTCAATGTTATATATAAAGATTAAGAAACAAATAATCATCAAGACCTCGTCTTTCAGTAATCAACAAGAAATACTTATCTCAACGTGAATCCATTCGGTTCTATACCACAACAGTAAACTTTGTCTGACACTCCAACCTTTCTCGATTAATCGTCCAAGTCTATCTAGATAGTGAAACTTAATTTTCTTCTGCAAGACAGCAACTGAGAGAACTTTAGTGATGACATAACCACCATTCAGTTTACAGAGCAGAAGACCTAGACGTGTTTGTTCAATCATAATAATTTCTTAATCAACATAATATGAAACTGCTAACCAATGTGAAAAAAATAATATTCTTCTCATAAATTGATTTTATAAATATACAAGCAGCTCGAAGCATGCTTTTCAGTATATACCATAACAGTGGGCACTACCAACAACATCTTAAACCCACCCCAATAGTTATTGGGAGGTCGTCCCATAAGTTTTTTGATGTTGGATACTAGGAGACGTTGTTCACTAGGCTGGCTTATATATTTTGAATCAGCCAAGTGAACACGCACTGATCTGCTTGTGCCCATTGACTATATGCAGGATATGTGGGTGACGGGGGAAGAGGAACTCCAGTAATGTGAGAAGGCCATTCCCTTTCACCGATGTCTTTTTTCGTTAAAGTGGACCATAGTAGGTAATTATATCCACTAAGTTTGAGTCCAATCGATAGATTATCGGAATTACCTCCAATTCCAATTCTAAGGCAATTCTGCAAAAGATTTGCTAGTTGGAGTGTCAATACATCATCAACACTCCCTTCTCTATTCTGGTTTTTTGTGTTACTTGTTGTATCATTGGTCTCTGACATCTTGTTATGATGCAGGGATTCCATGTTTTGGCTAAAAGGTTCAGGAAGGGTTTAGACGGAACTATGATGAACTGATTTCTGAGTTCCTAGGACCGTTCGCGCTGATACCATGTTTAATGGTATTGAGGACATGATTGACAAGGATTTAGGAAAGATTGATTGTATTGAATTGGATGATTATCCTCGTTGGTTACACACCTTTTATATAGGGTTCAAAACTAATGCACAAGGAAAACTTTGTGACAAGTAAATGATATCAAGTACGATCATCTAATTATATGAACTAATCTTCTCTTTTTCTAAAAAATCGATTATAGTTATTTCAATATCAATATCAAATTACAATTAAAATTTATCAATATTTTATTAGAAAAGTCATATATATAATCGTAGGAAAGTACGTAATTTAACCAAGCACTTAACTGACCTTACAATCAATCAATTGCAAATAAGATTCAAGTTGTTTGTTATAATTATTGAAAGAAAACTAGCACGAACTTTTGAAGAAAAAAAGATCATGTACTTGTCAAAGGCAAACAGTGACTTTTCACCACCTTCATCCGGATTTACCTCAAATATAAATATTTATAAAGTTTTCTAAATAACAAATTTCAAACTATATTAATTAATTGTTTGTAAATCAATTTTCTCAATTAAAAGGTCACTTGAAGCACTGATAAAAAATAAAAATTATTAACTAAAAATTATGGCATTGTGTACTGGTAAAAATGGTTGCATTATAACAAGTACTACAATACTAGCATGTCATCTGTCGAATTTTGACAAAGACTCACTTTACGTCGTGATTACTAATCATTTTACATGTTTAATGTTACAGTATATGGAACATTTTTAAATAAATTATTTCTTGAATAGAATTTGGCCAATATGAATAAAAATATATTGAATCTCATAGTATTATTTTACATTGTAATTTTACTTAATGAAAATCCATTTAAAAGAATACTTAAATAAATTTTGAATTTCATATAAATTTTTTACAAGAATTTACTAATTGAAAATCTCAATTGAAATACAATTTGAATCACTCATTCATTTTCCACAACTTTTACCAGTTCATTACCAATATAAAAAGTTATATTTTGTATGATTTTTCTTAAAGAACATTTGCGTTTCTCGTTAATTAGTTATGTAATTTCAAATTATTTTGAACAAATATTTATCATTTTTATTGTTGACCTAGTTTAGACAAGACGATACTCATACCTCACTTATGATATTTCATGCTTCAAATGAGATGATAATTAGAAAACAGAGGTGGTATGTTATAAACTCCAAATTAAGATGATGCTCATAGAACTCAGTTCTGGGCAATGTTCTAAAAACAGGACTGGCACTACAAAAAAACCGGAGCACAACCTCTGATCGCAACTTTCCGAGCACTTTCCGAGCGGTTTCCGAGCACATATTTCAGTTTTCGAGCAATTTCTGAGCACGCACAAAGGAGTCTGACGACGCACAAAATTGTGGATGTTACCAAGAGCTATTGTGCTCGGAATATTTCTGAGCACCACTGGTGTCGGTAATTTGCGCATCCGTCAAGCAGTTGTGTGCTCGGAATACTTTTGCTAGTGCAAAGGTGGTCGGTATATAGACAAGGAACGTTTACGAACACCTTTGTGCTCGAAGAATGTTTAGGCGGAAGCGATGCTCGGTAACGTGGATGCCGACATTTTCCGAGCATGTTCTTCTTGATAACCTTGACGTGGAAGAGTTCCGAGCATGTTGGTGCTTGGTAAGGTTCATAGCTTGTTTACATGTAGCATTCTACCATATATAACTTACAACTCAACCGTATATAATTTCATTAAACGTGCGATCTGCCATATACTTTTTTACAGAGCCTGATTCTCCCCATTCAAGCTTCAAAATATTCGTGTCTTTTTTTATTTTTCTACTGAATTATTGAGAATATTCGTTCTTCTCGTCAATTAGTGATAAAAGGTTAGTAAGTATATAATTTGTATTAATTATTTATTTTTAATTAGGGTTTTAATTTGGTTGTTGATATATTGGTAGACAATATATTATAAACTAGATCTTGAATATGTTTTTACTAGATCCTATATTCTTGAATATGTTTAATTGAACGTCGAACTTGTAAATAAGTGATTCATATTTCTTTTTCTCCTATAGATGATTTTATTTTACTCTATAAAGAATAAAAAATTAACCAAATTCAAATTCTATTGTATGTGAAAAAAGTACACATATCTTCTTTAGAAGCTATATTTTAGTAGTGTCTTATTATTATTGTTTATTATTATTATTATTATTATTATTATTATTATTATTGTTGTTGTTGTTGTTGTTGTTGTATAAATTTGTACAAATTTTGAAATTTTATTTTATTTTTGTATGATAGGGGGTAGTGCAATGAATATAATACCTGAAAGAGATGTATATGAGAAAATTTTCCATGGGAGAATGTAATCAAGATTTTATTGATAGGTTAGATACATTTATAAATTTTGATGTGCAACATCCCTCTAAAATGGATGGTTCGAAAATTAGATGTCCATGTGCACGTTGTGATAATAATAAATTTCTGCCTACAAACCAAGTGAAGGAGCACCTTGTGAGGAATAGGTTCACCCAAAATTACTATGATTGGAGATATCATTACGAGGCTGGGGTGTCATCTAGTTCAGGACGGGACACATCGATGCATTTCGATCCGCTATCAAACCCATACTAACAGATGGTGTGTGACGCGGTAGGACGACCTGTTGGTCATTATCAGTACCTCGAACAATATGTTCCACCTACTTACATGCCGCAACCTCCAAATAATGAGTTGCAACGGTTCTACAACATATTACTAGCAACTGATATGTGGGAAGGCTATGATTATTCTCAATTGGCAACAAATGCTCGTCCGAACATTGCATGTCTCAGCGATTATTTGACAATGTGTGTCAGTTCGAGCGGGAGCATTAGCCGAAATCAAATCACATGACTGACAGCTTCTATACATGCAAGAAACAAATGCAAGCTATTGATATTCCCGTTCTGAAGATATATTGTTGCAAAGATGGGTGCATGATCTACTGGACAGAGCACGAGAACATAATTGAATGCAATGTTTGTGCGGAGGATAGATTCAAACCTAATGGAAGTGCATGCAAGCAGATGTATTATTTTCTTGTCGGTCCCTCATTGAAATGGTTGTATGCATCTGAAGTTACAGCCAAATCCATGAGATGAGAGATGTCTCATATGTCTGATTCCGTATCCTGGAAAACCTTCGACGAGTCTCATCCCATCTTTACTTCGAAATAGAGAAATGTAAAGTTGGCCCTTAGCACAGATTGATTTCAGCCATTCGGTCAGATGGGTACGCAATACTCGTTATGGCTAGTGATTTTAACTCCGTACAATTTGTCGTCATAGATGTGCATGAAAGGCCCCTACATGTTTCTCATTGTAATTGTGACCGGTCCAAAGAATCCAAAAAAGATTATCGACATGTTTCTATAGCCCCTGATTGTAGAGCTTAACGATTTATGGGCAGAAAGAATTACAGCGTATGATATCTCAAGAAAACAAAACTTTCAAATATGCGCGGCGTTGATGTGGACTATCAGTGAGTTTCCCGCCTACCCGATGTTTTTTGGATGGAGCACATCTGGGCACCGTTCATGTCCGTATTGTATAAAGGAATCACAAACTTTGTATTTGAAGCATGGACGGAGAACTAGTTGGTTTGATTACATAAGAGGTTGTTGGATAGAAATCACCGATTCCGCAAAGACAATAACAACTTCAGGAAGAATATAGCTGAGAATTTTGGTCCTTCTTTGATTTTAAATTAAGAAAAGATACTTAATCACCTGGACCAATTGTGTTTCATGAGAGTGTTTGATGAAGGTGTTGAAACAATCAACTCAGAGTTGAGTCAGATTTTTGGGCGGAAGAAACAGAGTATATTTTGGGATCTCCCATAATGGAAGACAAATCTGATCCATCACAATTTAGATGTCATGCATATAGAGAAGAATGTCTTCGATAATATTTTCAATACCATAATTAATATCGAAGACAAGACTAAGTACAATGCAAATGCAAGACGCGATTTGGAATTGCTTGGCATACGACCCGATCTTTGGCCCCGTGGTGGAAGCTATCTTAAGGCTAATTTCACGTTGGACAAAGAAAGAATGGAATTGTTGCTAACGTGGCTGAAAGTTTTTAAATTTCCAGATGGTTATGTTTTCAATTTATCAAGATGTATCGATATGAAGAAACATAAGTTGTTCAATACGAAAATTCACGACTGTCACGTGTTCATGCAATGATTGTTATCGATTGGCCTCCGTAAGTTACTTGCATGCGATGTCTGGGAAGCTTTGATCGAGTTGAGCATTTTCTTCAGAGATCTCATTGCTACAGTGATCAGGGAGATTGATATGACAAAGTAAATTGAGTCGATTGCAGTTACCTTGTGCAAGATTGAGGCGGTCTTCTTCGACTCTATGGAGCATCTTCATGTCCACTTAGCATATGAGGCGCTGATCGCTGGACAAGTAAATTTTTGATGGATGTATCTGTTTGAACGGTACGTAATTATTATATATTTTTAATTTAACATTTTCTTGGTTGTTTTATTAAACACCAATGCAGGTACATGCGACACTTACAGTTAAATGTAAGAAACAAAACTATTGTGGAAGTATCAATATGTAATGCTTACTTGACTGAGGAATCATCACATTTCTAAAGTCATTACTTTGAGTAGCACGTCTGATGCGGGAGTAAAAATGTTCCTCGTAATGAAGATGGCGGAGGATCTTCTCACCCTAAAGATATTCTTGCAATATTCACATATCCAAGCAGATGTGTTGTGAAGGGACGAGAACGGTTTCTTACCGAGAATGAGTACAAAGCTGTGCAAACCTATATTTTACTTAATTGTCGAGAAGTGAAAGTTTTTGAGAAGTAAATTTGATTATCTTTGTTTTTTTAAATACTCGTATATAACTTTCGTTCACTTTCTCAATAGTTCTTTTGTGCATAAACAGTATGTTCATCGAGGAATTACACGAGCAAAATCCAAGAATAACAGTGTCGTGGTTAGAGCAACAATTGGAAGATCATTATGCATCATGATTTAAAGAATTTGTATGTTTTCTAAATCTTAATTTCTATTTTTTGGCACATTTTTTTTACTGAAACACATGTCATTTATTAAATTGGTGTTTCGTGTATAGGGTCGGAATGAGTTAACACATGGTGGCCATTTGTACTATTTGTCTCAGGGACCACTGAACGCAGTCAAGAGCTACAATGTTTGTTTCATTAATGGATATAAATTTCACACCAACTCTAATAGGAAGAATAAATCCACAGTGAACAGTGGGGTTTGCATCAGAGGGTCCAATTACAGCTATGATGAGGATGACTTTATGGTATTTTGAAAGAGTTATAGAGGTGGAATATCATGCATTACCAATAAAGATAGCAGTCTTGTTCAACTGTTTGTGGTATAATCCGGCTACAACTCAACGTGGTGGTATAATTGTTCATCCATATTATAAAATAGTATAAGTAAATATTCAGAAGGAGTAAATATGAACCATTCGCCTTGGCCAAACAAGTATCCCAAGTTTATTTCATGCCATTTCCAAGCAAGAAAAAAGACAAGGTCAACTGGCGAGCAGTACTCAAGGTTCAAGCAAAAAAATTTGATGCCAGTTACGGAATAGCAAAAGGGGCCATAAAAGACACAACTTTTCAAGAAGATGAAGTTGAAGTTCAATAAATTTCTAATGATGTGCAACTCGGTGATCGACTACGTCAAGACCCGACTGGAGCAATGATTCCAATTTTAAGAGAAACGGCAGAGGAAGAAAATTCCCAAGAAGATATAGATGTTCATGATAGTGATGAAGAAGAAGAATTAATCTCCAGTGTTGAAAGTGAAGAAAGAGAAGAACATGACTAGTTTATCAATTTCATTATAAAAATATTTTATATATATAACTTTGCATTACTTAAATATATGAATTTTACAATTAATTTCAAATAAATTTGATTTAGTATATATATATATATATATATATATATATATATATATGGCTTTGCATTACACAATTATATATATGAATTTGCAGTCCTCAAATAAAATTTATTTAAAAAGTATTAAAAGATTAAATTATTCAAAACAAATCGTGTGAATGTTACCGAGCACATAAGGTGCCCGGCAACATATTTGGAAAAGTAATTATATTTACTAACTATTTCCGAGCATCAGTGGTGCTCGGTATATTACTCTTTCCGAGCACCGCAAGTGCTTAGTATGTTTATGTTGGGTTTTTTAATTAATTACACTCTCTCCTACTCACTCACGCTATCTCTCTTACTCTCTCTTCGTAACCCTTCGCCAGATATATATGGCCTCCTGTTTCCCTCGCCGCCGTCTCCCTCACTGCCCGTCTCTCTCAGCCCGCTTTCTCCCTCGGTCACCGTCTACCTCGCCCCGATTTTCTCCCGTGATGCGACACCCTCGCTGCTGTTGCACCATTCGCCTTGCCCTCACTTGCCGTCGGATCTCGCTGGATATTAGTTCATGGCTACGCCCTAATTCGGAATTCACAGGTACGCCCTATTTCGGATATTATTCTCTGATTCTCCAATGTTATTACGTGAATTAAGATTTGATTCACGAGTAATCAATCTGTTTTCCATTATTTGTGCTTCTTCCGAATTTGCAGTCCTCAAGTTCTTCTCTCTGTGTATTTCCTACAAGTGCACTCCTTTGGCTTGTCATTATTCTAATTTGTCTCAATGCTGCTTTATAATAATGTTGGAATTGCTCGTATTCGTGTGCATTAATGTTTAAATGTGGCAAGGACAATTTCTTTGTAATTTTTGCATTCTTTGGATCTGAGTTTTTCGGAAGTCTTCAAGAGTGTTTGTCGACTAGGATACATTTTTATATTGTTTTATATAGTTTTATAGTGCTGGGTTGAGCCTACTATATTTTCTGCTTATGTTTTTTTGTTTTTGCTCCCAAATTATTTTATGTTATTTTAGTCTTCTTTTGTTCTCAAAGTTCACTTATAAAGCCATCTCCAATAATTTACACCAAATTCAAACTCATTTTTCAGTAAATGTCACATCTAACAGTAATTCTACTCCAACCATTCACACCAAACTCAAATCCAAAAGAATGTTCCTTTTTCACTCACTTTTTATACATTTTCAATCGTACCTACATATTTTATATAAATTACATATTAACCCACAATAGTTCATAATTAATAATTATATATAAAATTAATAATTATATATAAAATTAAATATTATAATGACATTTGATTTTCAATTTATCTATTTATTAAATATATTATTTATTGAATAAAAAATTACACAATTTGAAAAATTAAAATACATTAAACATATCACGATAACATTCAAACATAAATTAAAATGCATTAAAATACACCACAACTACATAAATATTCCACGACACACACATAGAATAGCTAAAATTCAAGACTTGAAATTTGCATATTGTTCCCACAAATGATCAACTAATGCATTTCGAAGTTACAGATGAGCATCTTTATTTCTTATTGCTTTGTATCGAGATAATTACTCTTGAAATCGAGCATGTTCGTCTGTCGTCATCTCAACTTTCGGTTTTGGCACCTCTCTAGCAACTTCAATTGGAGAACTAAGGCCACGTTCATCCTCAATTATCATGTTATGTAAAATAATACATGTAACCATTATGTCACGCAACACTTCCTTATCCCAATAACGCACTGGTCCTGCTACAATTGCGAAATGTGCTTGGAGAACACCGAATGCACGTCTACATCTTTTCTACATGCTTCTTGTTTCATTTCTAAATATTTTGTCTTTGGAATGCGGGGCTCTTGAATTGTTTGCACGATTGTAGACCAATTTGGATATATACCGTCAGCTAAGTAATAACCCATAGTGTACTCTTTTCCTTGAATAACATAATGAGCTGGATGAGCAATACCTTGAGTGAGATTATAGAAAAGGGGAGATGAATCTAACACATTCATGTCGTTGTTGCTGTCGGGCAATTCAAAATAAGCATTCCATATCCAAATATCATAATCTGCTACAGCTTCAAGAATAATCGTAGGACTTCAACTACAACCTGAATATGAACCGCTCCACCCTGTAGGACAATTTTTCCATATCCAATGCATACAATCTAAACTGCCTAACATCCCCGTAAATCCACGTCACTCACCAATATATAAAAGTCTAGCAATATCATTACTTGTTGGAGTTCTCAAATATTGAGCTAAAAATTTTCTATTAGCTGAAATCCACGACAAAAAATATTTTAGACTTTTAATCGCACTACTCTCACTTAATTTGACAAACTCATCGGTAGTAGCATCATCTGGTACACAATATAGAAGTGTTTGCACAAGGCCTGATATTTATTTTATCGTTTGCATGATAGCAAGATATCAGTCCAACCCAGGCCGAGGACACTGTACTGCGGTAAAGAATATACTCAAGTACCTGAATAGGACTAAGGAGTATATGCTAGTTTACCAGGCATCCGAGCTGTGTCCTTTGGGTTATACTGATTTAGATTTTCAAAATGATCAGGACTCGAGGAAATCCACCTCAGGCTATGTGTTCACTTTAGGAGGTGGAGCCATCACATGGAGGAGTGTGAAACATAAATGTATCGCAGACTCTACCGTTGAAGCTGGATATGTGGCTGCTTTGGAAGCTGCAAAAGAAGCTGTGTGGCGCAGAAGCTTCCTTATGGAACCCACCGTGATTTTGATTATGCCAAAGAGCATAACAATTTATTGTGATAACTCAGGAGCAGTGGCAAACTCAAAGGAACCACAAGCTCACAAGGCCACCAAACACATAGAGAGGAAGTATCATATCATTCGGGATATAGTGCGTAAAGGAGAGATTGAGGTGACCAAGACCGCAACAGAGGACAACCTGACAGATCATTTCACTAAGAGCCTACCCGGCACAACGTTTAATCGTCATGTGGAACCGATGAGAGTCAGATGTATCGATCACCTAGACCTGCTTTTAGTATAAGTGGGAGAATAGGCAGTGTGTACTTGTAAAAAATTATTTCCCAATTTAGGAGAAGATTATTGTTTTGTTACATTGATTTGCATTTCATATTGTTTATCTCATAAATCTATTATGATTAAGGAAATGTGTCTAAGTTTTTTGCATTATAGACTGGGTGGTGATCAGGTTATCACCGAAGGCTCCTCAATCGGTTTCTTGCAAAAGATAAACCAAGTTCACAACCTAGATAGAATTAGACAATCTATTGCAAAAGGTTGCAGTATCAGTCCAAAATATTTACTAACCTTGGTAAACAAAAGATAATGGTGTAGTATAACATTGAAAGAATTCATGTGAGATAAGTCTTTCTTGCTGATTACTAAAAGACGACGCCTCGCTGATGTTTATTTCTTAATCTTTGTATATATCATTGAGAATACGTTGTTGATTATGCACTGCTTTGATTTATGAAAAGGTGCAGGCTTTTCGTAGCCCAAGTATCCTGATATATTATGCAGTGGTGATAAATGATTGAGAGGTGCTAGGATTGTTATTGCACTGAATCAAGTCCCGGGTGACTCCGTGTTGATAATATCCCTAAGATGAGCTCAATAAAAGATTTTATTATACAGAAGCCCGGGCGGCTTGGAATTTATTCCAAATTATAATAAATAAAAAATTATTTTGAACAAGAGCACTCTTGGTAAAAAGATATTAATTAATTAAAACCACCAACAAGTTTAATTTAATTAATGGATATTATAATCTTAAACACGGGAAATAAACTAATTAAAAAGGAAGATAGATTTTCTTTATTTGGATTTGGACGGTAAGCCAGTATTAATTTCTATAGTAGTACAAATTAATATTCTATTGGACTTATATTAAATTGGAGCTCAATTTAATTAGTAAGAGCCCAATAGGGAGGCCCAGTCCAAATTTTTTTGGATCCTAATCTGGCTCATCTAGACTCTATATATATGAGAAAAGAAAGAAGGGAAAAACACTTTTAACCTAAACCTAGCTAGTGGAATTCAAAAATCACAAGCACACAATCACAATTTTCAAAAACCACTAGGGTTTGTCCTAGTTTTCTTTTGTTCTCTTCTTTCTCTTTCAAGTACTATAGGTTTGATAGATTTGTTCCACCATAATATTCAAACTTAGGAGTAGGGAAGGAATTACAAGTTCTGAGGTTGAAATCATTCAGTACACATGGAGAAGGAGCGAGCCAACATCGGATCTTTGAAGATCTAATAAGGTAAAACTAAAAAACCAATTAGAAAATATGTTCTAGGATTTATCTTCCTTGAATTGCATGCTTTATTTGCGTTCTAGTAAAGTTGGATCATTAAATTAGCTAAATGAAATTTCTTATATCACCCTGGTAGATCCTGGGTAGGGGATTCCTTCAATGGAATAATTAAAACCTCAACAAGGAACATATGGAAAACTGAAGCCTAGACCATGGGCTCCAAAAACCCTAATGTTCCAAGCTTCAAATCAGATGAGATTGATGAGAATTTGTATTTGAATTTCAGGAATTTACAAAACCGCAAAGAACCCTATGAACCCTAACCTCGTCGATCTTTCAGACCATAATTCTCCCACTTCAGTGACAATCGACCCATGGCGACCAGTCCTGGACGAAGCCAGGACCAAGACGCGTCGATTGCAACCGGAGTTCTCCAGAAAACGTTAGCCAATCTATGGTGATCGACAATCAAATTTTGATGCGATCCGCTAGGAGTTTCTCAATCCCTAACTCACGTCGTAACCGATTTCCACCGTCTTTTGCCGCCTCTTGACGTGCCACCAGTGGCGTTGGAAAGCCCTTAGACCTGGCTAGGCCCTGAATTCCGTGTAAAATGTGGGTTGTTGACCAATCCAGCCAAAATCTACCAACTTCCACCACCCCCGTCTCCCTATGGTGTCAGGCGGCTGGTGGTTGACACCATTGCCTTGCCCTTGAGGTGGTGGCTCGATTTGACGTTCATTTGTCATAAATTAATCCATTTCTATTTTTCGGATGTTTTTATAATCAAAACTTTTGATTTTTCAAACTTGTTTTGATAAAACATTATATCAGAAGCGTTCTCGGGTGGAGCTCTTTGACACAAGTGTCGTGGCCCTGACCCGACGCTCCGTTAATTGTACTTGTCCAAATTAAATAATTACAACAAATAGAGGAAAAACAATCATAATCTACCACAGTCAAACCCCGTGGGTTTACAATTATTTGAAAAATGAATTTTAAACTGATCACAACATTTATTCCACGCAATTCAGACAAAAATTTTGAGCGGGAAAAAAAGAAAAAAATAATATATTTCTATGTTTGTGCCTAGATCTGACTCGGATACCAATTCATGTGGATTTAATTCGAGTGAAGGAATTTCCCTCTACAGGATGTTTCTAGAATAATATAGAAAAATAAATTAAGCAAATATTTATTTTAATTCTACTACCTAGAACACAAATAAAAACATGCAATTTTGAATTTAAATCCTAAAACATGCACACTACGGATATGAATACTTACTGAAAAAATTGATTTCCAAATATCAGAAGATTGCTCATGACTTATCCACATGTAGATCTTGAATATCAACCCTATATCTTCTACTATATTTCTAATTTTAGGTTTGAATACTGATGTGGGTAGTAGTTATCAAACCCTATAGGTCGAGAGAAGAAAAGGAAAATAAAACATTGCAGAGAGAAACTGCAGTAGTAGCGTGATTCACGTGTGTGGCGTGAGTAAGTGTTTTTTATTTTAATCATCTTCTCTTCTATTTATATAATATGTATGGGCAAGGTTAGAGATCTAAGAAAATTTGGACAGTATCTCCCTATTGAGCTTTCACTAATTAAATTTGGTCACAATTTTATATATGCTCAATAGAATATTATTCTTCTCTCTTATTTATATAATATGTATGGGCAAGGTTATGGATCCAAGAAAATTTAGACAATGCCTCCCTATTGAGCTTTCACTAATCAAATTTGGTCACAATTTTATATAAGCTGAATAAAATATTAATTAGGACCACTACATAAATTAATATTGACTTACCCGTTCAAATCCAAATTACAGATGATTTGGGCTTCTTTTTTAATTAATTATTTCATGTGTTTAAGATTCTAATATCACTAGTTAACTTAAACTTGTTGATGGCTTTAATTAATTAATATCTTTTACCAAGAGTGGTCTAGTTCAACAGCTTTATTTATTATATTTTGAAATAAATTACAAGCCAGTCGGGCTTCTATATAGTAAAACCATTTTTGAACACCTCTTCTGGATAGTATCAACCCATACTCTCCCGGCACACGATTCACAATTCCATCATCGCTCGATATTAATTACCACTACCCAAGATACTAAGATTCTAGGGTTACGAAAAACCTGCACCTTTTTATAATTTAAAGCAGTGCATAATTAGTATTGTATGCTCAATGTTATATATAAAGATTAAGAAACAAATAATCATCAAGACCTCGTCTTTCAGTAATCAACAAGAAATACTTATCTCAACGTGAATCCATTCGGTTCTATACCACAACAGTAAACTTTGTCTGACACTCCAACCTTTCTCGATTAATCGTCCAAGTCTATCTAGATAGTGAAACTTAATTTTCTTCTGCAAGACAGCAACTGAGAGAACTTTAGTGATGACATAACCACCATTCAGTTTACAGAGCAGAAGACCTAGACGTGTTTGTTCAATCATAATAATTTCTTAATCAACATAATATGAAACTGCTAACCAATGTGAAAAAAATAATATTCTTCTCATAAATTGATTTTATAAATATACAAGCAGCTCGAAGCATGCTTTTCAGTATATACCATAACAGTGGGCACTACCAACAACATCTTAAACCTACCCCAATAGTCATACAATGATTCTTCTATGCCTATCTTTATATTGTTGAATCGATTCCTCATGTTCTGAATCCGTGAGGTAGGAAAATACCTTTTAAGGAATTTTTGCTGCATAATTTGTGTGTATGTCACACTCCATTAAGCTAGAGCGTATAAACATGTGCGAGTTCCGCCTTGCGGAGAGAAATGTGGTCAACCTCACATACTCTACAAAGTTAATATTGTTATTATGCAGGAACCACACTGTTCCACATATCATCTCAAAGTCTTTAAGATGTATTTGCCCGTCCTCTCCATCATATCGCTGAATTTGGGCAGTATTTGGATTAGTGCATGCTTCAGCTCCTAGTTTCATTTAATGTTGCAAAAAGTGATGGGCATTGGTATTCAGTTCAGATTCTCCAGAAACTACATGTCCCTAGGGGTGAGCATTCGGATTTTGGATCAAATTTTCGCCTAATTCGAAACGATCCAAAAATCCGAATTTTGAAAGAATATTAATCCGAACGGATCCAATATCCAAAAATCCGAAACCAAAAATATGAATTTTTTAAAATTAAATCCGACCCGAATCGAAAAATCTAGAAAAATCTGAAAAATTCCAAAAAAATATATCCGACATATTTTTTTATTGTTATTGTATATATTAGGTTAGAAATATTTAAATAAAATAATATTTGAATAAATTATTTTATTTAAATATAATATTTAAATAATATTATATATATTAAATACAATTCGGATTTTTGGATTTTTTCGGTTTTAGAAAAACCAATCCGAATAAAACCGAAAATCAGAATTTTTAGAAAAAGAAATCCGATCCGATTTGAAAATCCAAAAATTTCGAACCGAAATTAATATTTAGATTTGGTTCGGTTCGGTTATTCGAATTACGGTTATTTTGCTCACCCCTACTTTGCTTCTCGTAGTGCTCTCCTCATTACACTTACGGTTCACTCGAGTTCCAGATTGTATAGATGTGGTCTGAGTTCTCTTGCAGGGTTAGGTGTAGGAATACAAGAACAAAGTAATCTCTCATAAAAAGAAAGTACTTGGTAATCAACTCCCCGACAACAACGCCAATTTTGACTCGACCATCGTTAGAATGAGTAAAATAAATTCATAGCCTAGTAGCCTCAAAACTATATAGCAAGCAGTAAGTACATGGCCCATCCTCAGAAATTTGATAAGTGATTCCTCTCTCTATAAGGTGTTGCAAAAGGTTGAGTTGGTTGGTTGGTCACAACGACCGAGTTGAGCAAACCAAACAAATAAAACAACTTAAACTAAAAACAGAAATTGACCAATAAGACAAACGACTTGGTCAGGGACTTAACTTGTTAAGCATGCACTCTTATTTGGTCATCGATACAATGATTTTTCACTATATGCTCATACCATGGTTTTGAGTAAGGGATATCGAAGTCCCTTTTTAATCGCCACGCCCTCGACAAACTCTTTCATCATCCATTCTATCTGATTAGAGATATTTCACTCCCTACCCTGGTCAACACACTCCATCCCAAAGTTATCGTCCAGTGTGTTGATATAGAAGCATTTAAACTAGATAGAACTGAAAAAGAAATCTTATGTATGCCCCATCGACATATATCTTTTGTCCGTGTCAGTCAATCTATAACTAGTTTGCCACCAGATCATACACCATAGTGCTTAATTAATTAGTGACCTAGATACCCCTTAGTTATCAGTGGTGAGATATAACACTTCGAGAACACAAACATACAATTATGACTACTTAAATTAGACCTCACAAATTTATAGGTTCATTCTTAACTTGTTGCCCAGATAAGGCTCATCAGCTTAGTTAGACATAACGAAAGAAACGAAGATAAAAGAAATAAAAGAAAACATAAAAATACTTACTTGAATTAATACACGAGAAATACTATGGGTAAACTGCCTGAAAAAACTAGAACAAAATAAAAAGTACTATGCCACAGGGGACTTGTTGACTCTTCACGTCACTAAAACAAAAAAAGAAAAAGAAAAAAATAGAACTAAACTATGTTGAAGAGTAAAGAGATAAATTTATTTCATCACTACTTGAACTTCCCAACTACGATGGCTATCATTTGCTATTGATAGCATGTTCTTTATATGGACGAGAGGTTGTGGGACACAGATGATTCCGGCCCATAGTGGTAGGTCTGGTCATTGGATTGTCATTTTTATCTTCTTTCCATCTTTATCTCTTGCGACCAGATCCTTGCCTTATCCCGTAGATTGTGTCAATTTCCAATGCGCCCTATAAGAAAAGATGGATTTCCTTCCGTAGCCGCTCCCTTGAATAACCCTCTTCCTTACTCCGCCCATAGCGTTCTTATGCTGCGACTAGTCTTTGGCTCTTATTCTTACGTTTTCTTTTCTTCTTCCCGGCACCACTCTGACCACAATATATTATTTATCAAAGTTGATTTCCGCCCGATATCTTGGTAAGGCCAACACTTCGCATCGGCTTTGCATCCATTGTTTTCCACTAGGGGTGAGCATTCGGATTTCGGTTCGGATTTTTGCCTAATCCGAACCGATCCGAAAATCCAAAATTTTCTGAAAATAAAATCCGATCCGAACCAAATTATTAAAAATCCAAATCCGAAAATCCAAAATCCGAACTTTAAAATTCGATCCGAACCGAAAATTCGAAATTGTATAAAAAAATCCAAAAGACCTTCAAAAATCTGAAAATCCAAAATCCGAAAATTTGAAAATCTAAAAATTATAAAATAATTTTTCTAAATTAATACCAATAAAGTTGGTAGCATAACAAATATCATGTTTAAATATTCATGTAATAAGAGTGTAAAATTAATAGTCTAAAAATATATTTCGGATTTTGGATTTATTCGTTTTTTAATATATCCGATCTGATAATCCAAATTTGCCCAAAATGTAATCCGAACCGAACCGAAAATCTAAAAAATCTTAACCAAATTTCAAATTTCGGTTTGGTTCAGATCGGATATTCATATTTCGAATATTTTGCTCACCCTTATTTGCCACTCTACCTAGTATGGAATCTACCCTTAGGGTTGTGTTTTTTGCCTACTGCTAAACTCTTTAGCTTTATTGCCGAAAATCATTAGTTTGCTCCAGAAGCTGCCTCATTTGGTCAGACCTACCCTGTTTCCGAAATATGTCCTCACAAACACAGAAAGCACACGAAAAAAAAAACTCAATCTAGACACTCTAAATAGACATAAAAATGAGCACAAAATTGGACTCATCACCATATCATGGACAAAGTAGATATTGGGCCTAGTACACATCATAACATATATGAGACTTCCAACTATCGATGCATATGTAATATGCTTCATCTCGTATATTTCACTAGGTATCTTTGGACACATATCTTAAGACAGTTAGATTTTGTGCCGGAAGGTAAGAAACATTTCTTGAAATCTTGCATAGTATAATGTAATAACTGTGCCAATGTACAATTCTTGAAACAGCAAGAACATTCTCTTATTGCGATCGCATAACATTTTGATCCCAAGAATATGTAAAACCTCTACTATATCCTTCATCTCGAACTGAGTGGATAACAATGCCCTTACATCTGAAAACAACTTCTTGTTGTTACCAATAGATTGGATGTCATCTACGTAGAGTACTTAGAACACAACTATGTTTTCATCACACGTCTTGAATATACAACTTTTTCATGACACTATTCAAATCCATAAAACTTGACCGCCTATTAAAACAAAGTTTCCTTGACCGTGAGACTTGCTTGAGTCCATATATGGACTTCTTAAGCTTCCACACCATGTGATCCTTTCGATAAACTGCAAATCTTTTAGGTTGTTTCATGTAGATGGTCTCCTCAAGACTTCTATTAAGGAAAGATGTCTTGATATCCATTTGTCATACCTCCTAATCCATATAGGATGCTATGGACAAGAGAATACAGATCAGCTTAAGCATAGCAATAGGCGAAAAGGTTTCAATATATGCCCTCATACTGAGTGTACCATTTTGCCACCAGTCTCGCTTTGAATACAACAACCTTCCATTAGGTCCTCTATTACGCTTGTAGGCCCATTTACTCTCAATGGCAGTACAACCTTGATCGACTATTTATAGCATAAAATATAGCAAGCAAAAGTATCGTATCCACAAAGACTAAGAACCTAATTTATACTATGACATCAACCAATTTATACAATCCAGATTAAACAAATAGGTAGGATAATGGATTTAAAAGAAAGAACAAAAATAAATTAAACTGAACTAGAAAAAGGAATTGATAAACTAAGGTATTCTAGGGATTCGATTTTCAAAAACCAATTAACTTATTCAACTATCCAATTCAACATTCAATTGTCGACTTAAGTTTTGCTAGAACGATCACTCAGATAGTTTAAACCCTCTCTCGAAATATTCAAACCATAGATTACAACATAGAATCAACGTCTCCGTCGAAGTACTAAATTGCAACTCTTAATAGTTGTTAAGGTCTCAAGCCCTCATACCTAACCTCAAATATCTCGATTTTATCAATTATGATGTCAATTATTCCTCTATCATGGATTGAAGCTCATCTCTCGAATCTCGCATCAACACATATAAAATCATCTACTTAATGGCCAATTAAATAGAAGCATATAACACGAGAATAACTAAAACAACATAGGAGATTGAACATTGAATCGAAAATCCAATAAATCTCGAATTCGACTACTTTGTAACCCTAGAACAGAATGAACTAGCTACTCATAACTAAGTAATAAGAAAAAAACTAAAAATCAAACAAAACATGAATAATCTAAACTAGCTAAACAAAACATGTATAGAGGCAGAATCTTGCTATGTCCTCGATCTTTCTTACTCTTCTCTGTTTTGATGGCTTGACAATAATCTTCTTCAAGTATGAAAATGTATGAAAATATGTATAATAGCTCTTCAATTTCGTGCATAAGGACCTCCTTATATAGGCAAAATTGGCCTTATTGAGATATACTTGGGATTAGACTAAGGATAGAACTTTTAAGCTGATTTGAATAGAGAAATGGTCCACTTGAGACTGTGCAAAAAGCAAATGGTCCATTTTTCGCTACGGTCCATGTGGGATATTTCTCCTCACACATGGTCTGCTTGTGACCCACAGTTTCATTTTCATCTTCTACGTGGCTTAAGCACGGGCCGTATGGGTTAGGTGTGGTCATACACGGTCCTTTTGGGATTTTATCCTTGCCATAATGGTTCTTTCTTGCTCCCTTAGTTTTCTAACTTCAATCTAAGCACTTATTTCCCTCATATCTCAAAAAACTTGTTAAACAACCAATTGAAAGATAACTAAACTAAAACATGCTCGTATAGATAAAACTACACAATTACCTTTAATCACCGAAATATAGAGTGTATCAAACCCTCAAACTTAATCATTTGTTTGTCCCCAAATAAAGCAAAAGACAACACTAAAGAAAACCCGAATTCGAGGAGCTAAGACAATATGTCGCTTCAGTAAAAAACGAGCTTTAATAATTCTCAATACATAACAATCAACAAGTTAATTTAGATAATGCATTGCAACTACTAACTTGTACATCACCTTGCATTCATGATCCTCACCAAAAAGTGTAGAAAGTGTATATTTTTCATCTCTCAGGTGTATAGGGATAATCATATATACTCTCAAATAAAATTACATCCAGAGTTTACCATGGGCTTGCTCAAGATCTTATCTCTCACCCACTTCGCATGAATGTAAATCGAGAATTGAAGAGATCTTTTATTTTGGTTGTAATGTAGGCTTTTTGGAAAAAGGTAAGGAATATATTGGCCAAATGACTAAAATTCAAGATATAGCAAAACGTGATAATCACCAACCAGTTTCAATCAAAACTTTTATGAAATTTAGACTTTGTTTAACTTTCTTTTGCTTTTCCAAATACCTTTTCAACTTTTTTTTTCTTTCTTTATCACCAATGTTTTTCACCAACTATCTATAACAAGAGAAAGTCCCCAAGTAATGAAATGAATGACAAGTACTTTGGCTTCTATAGATTGGACATTCCAATCTTAAGAGAATTCAAGGGGTTAGTGAATTCTATTCACTTAAGGATCTTTGACTAAAACCTTTTACAACCTAATGAACTCTGCCTGAAAGGTAAGATGGCCAATAATTACAAAGCAAGGGCCAAGTGAAGTTCTAGAAATTCATTCATACTGATAGATGAGGTCAAAGAAGCTTAGATTGAGAAAATTGCGTTTTCTTTGTAGCTACACCAAGAATTTGATATGTCTATTTGATACGTCACAAATAATAATCATTTCCAAAGTTCTAAGAATTAAGAATACTTGTGAGGCTCATCATGCCTGGACTATCAAGTATCTATGATATAATCATAGAGGTAATCATCCCAATCAAAAGTTCTTAAACTATGTATGAAGATAGGAGTAAATCTCAAATTACTATGCCTATCATTCTCAAATGCATGGCATAATGAATGGAGAACTCGAAATCTAAAAGGATGATTCGATTTGATAAGTTGTACTTAGTATGATATACATTATTGTATTGGGAGGGTTGTTATACAACCTTAAAAAAGATTCATAAGTCTAAGAGAGTCTTCTAGACTTAGTCTATGACCAAGATGAATTAAGTTCCTATAGCAACCAAAGGACTATATATACAAGAAATATGGTTAGCGAAAGCACAATCATCAAATCAAGATTATTTAATAAGGAAAATATGAGAAAGCTAGAAATATTCTTAGGAATGTTATGTTATTCTCAAAAAATTATATATCAAAGAAACGCTTTAACACCTTAGCATGATAAAAGCCAAGGAAATGGGTTCTCTCCCATTTAAACATGGACTTGATCATATCAGGATAGGTATCTCTTAGAGACATACTTAATTGAAGGAATTAAGACAAATACACTATTCTTCACATAATAGGAAGTTTTATGTATGTTAGAAAGTGTTAAAAGCTAATATTTCCTTTGTCATAAGCAATAATGCAATTATATCAGTTTAACCCTGGTCAAGGTCACTAGATTGTAGTAATTGGACATACTCAAGTACTGGAAAAGGACAAATGATATATCTTAGTTACAAGACAGTCAAGTAGTACGAGTGGGTTACTGACTAGAATATACTATTTGAAGTTCGAAGAGATCAACCCCTGATTACGTGTTCACCTAAGGAACAAGAGCTATGTTTGGAAAATTGTGAACTAGCAAAGCATCACAAGCCTATCCATACGAATTGATAGCTCAGAACTTCCGAATGGTGGAAAAACATGATTTAGAATACGTTTTTCGAGTAGATTGTTACAATAGTAATAACTCGACATGGATAATTATAAAAATTCATAGGCCTAATGGCCATAACACATAAAGATGCAGATCTTATAAAGTGAGGAAATAGTGAGAAAGATAAATGAATAAAGGGATAAGGATGCATTAGTGCACTATCGGGCAAATCATTTCACTAGGAGCCTGCAAAGGCATGACGTTGACTTATCATGTGGAAAGAATGGTAGTACAAGCTGTATCAAAGGCCTAATTTGAGTAAGTGAGAGAATATGGGAGATTTTCAATTTATTGACTTATTCAATTTATTAATGTGTTACTCGATAGCATGTTTTGAGTATAAGTGGGAGATTTTTAGGGTTTGTACATTGAAAAGCATGGTTTGAGCAGTTTTGTATTGAATGCCTCATTTCCCACATATTGAGAATAAGTTAATATTTTCACATGTTTTGCCTTTTGTGGTTATGGATGCTTAAGAACAAGAATATAATCATAAATTGAGCAAACAAGTCATCTTTCTACATTTTAGACTGAATGGGGGATCCATGATCACAATATATCTTTCATCGGTTCCTTATAAAAGAAAATCAAGTTCTCATCCTAGATAGACATGGATAATCTACCGTGAAAAACTGTAGTGCCGATCTGAAGTTCGCGCCTATCTTAGCCAACTTATGGCACTAAGTGCGGTATAGCACTAAAATATATTATAGTGAGATGTGTATTTCTACGCTGTGAAAATGAAGTAAAAGGTCTGGGTGATTATTTGTTTCTCAATCTATATATGTAACATTTGAGCTTATGATATTGATTATGCACTGCTTTGACTTATCAATAGGTGCGGGTTTTTCGAAACCGTAAGTAATTCTGGATATCTTGGGCAGTGGTATTTAATGTCTAGTGGTACTATTATTGTTATTATATAGAATCATGTCTCGGCAAATCCGAGTTGATAATATCCCTAAGATGAGTTCGAAAATGAATTTATTATACAAAACTTTGCAGTTAGAATTTTTTCCAATATAATAAATAATGTTTTGAACTGAACCAGTCTTGGAAAAGTAATTACTTAATCAAAAGCTAGTTGCAGTTTTTTATTAATTAATGTATATTGGAAATCTTAAAAACGGAAAATAATAAATTAAAATAGAGCCATATTCGTAATGTAGATCTGGACAGGCAGTTCAATATTAATCATATAGTGGAGTCAATTAAAACTAATGAACTTAATTAAGTTAGGCTTAACATAAAGAATTAAGCCCATTAATCCTCCTTGGAATCTCTCACCTAGTCCATTACCCCTATAAATAAAGGGTGGGGGATGAAAATTACACCACTTCAGCACAAGCATAGAATTCGTGCCCCTCATTCTATAAGTGTGTGTTTATTTTCTTCCTCAACCCTAGTTATTAAGCTTGACTGAATATTGCCGACGCAATATTTAAGCTATAGGAGGGTTATAGGCCAGAAGATCCTAAGGTTGGAGTGTTATGGTGCAGTGATGGGAGTAGCAAGCAATCTACCACAACTGATCAACAAGAAAAGTCCGCAAAGAAAGATAATTATCTGAACTCTAGGAGCATGCCTAGGATCTATTTTACCTGCCAACTACCTGTCTAAATACGTTCTAGTAGATTAATTAGTTTGTAATGATTAAGTTTAAACGTCATCCTATGAGATCCTTGGCAATAGGGGACATCGTTCAGTGGAAACCCCAACACGTTCTACCTTACAAGACAAAACAAAAACTAAACAAACAAAAGAAAAAAAAAGCTCCTCAAAAATTCACAAAACATCACCCCCTCCCTAACTTAGTCAAAGCTACACAAAGGCAAAGTTTGAGAAAATGGTGAATATTTAGAAAAACAAGGAAAAATAGGAAAACATACCTTAAGATGGTACCAGAGCCGATGTGGGAAACTGTCTATGCGGTTGGCGCGGTCCCACACACAGTCCGTTTGTCAAGTCGTCTTGGTCGGTCTTGTGGGTTCCTGTTGAGGTTTATATATTTAGAAAAACATGCTTTGAGCTCACGTGGTTTGCCTTTTGTGGTTATGGATGCTTATTCCTAAGCATATAATGATAAATTGAGAAAACAAGTCTTCTTTTACATTGTAAACTGAATGGTAGATCCATGATTACAGAAGATCTTTCATTCGGTTCCTTGTAGAAAAAAAACCAAGTTCACAACCTAGATAGACATAGACAATCTATCGTGAAAGGTTGCAGTGTTGATACGAAGTTCACACGCCTATTTTCGCCAACTTATAACAGTGGTGTGGTATAACAATGAAATGGATTACAGTGAGATACGTACTTCAGTGTTGGGTAAATGAAGAACAAGATCTCAGTGATTATTTATTTCTTAATATATATGTAACATTGAGCATACGATGTTTATTATACACTGTTTTGATTTATTAATGTATGCGGTTTTCAATAACACTAAGTAATTCCCGATATCTTAGGTAGTAGTAATTAATATCTAGCAGTGCTACTATGATTTTAGTATATGTAATTGTGTCTAGGGAGGACCCGAGTTGATAATATTGCCAAGAGGTGTTCGACAAAAGGAATTTATTATATGAAACTCAACCGGTTGGAATTTATTCCAGTATAATAAGTAATATTTTTTGGACTAGAACACTCTTGGTAAAAGATATTAATTAATTGAAGCTATCAAGAAGCCTAAATTAATTAATGGGTATTGGAAATCTTAAATACGGGAAATAAATGAATTAAAAAGGAGCCAAAAATTGTAATATGGATGAGACCCGGTCCTAATCCTCATTGCAATTCCTGACCTAGGCCAAAAAACCCTATATAAGGGGTGGGGCATGAAACTAAGGATAGAAAGAACACAGGAAGACATGTTTCCTCTTAAGTAATGAGTTCTATCGATTTTTTTCTCCATCCCGGCTATGCAGCTTGATACAATATTCAAGCTATATGAGGGAATATGCTAGAAGATTCCTTATTTGAATATGTCTCCAATAGATATGGATTATAAATTCATGTTTTAGAAGAAGATCAATCCATGATCGAGAAAGGAATTGACGTCGAAAGGAATTCGCTCAAGAATATTCCCACAGGTAATAGTTTCTGGCAGTTTTTGTAGAACTGACATAACTTTCCCTATAGAACTCTGACTAAGCCTTGTATAATGTCCACGTGAAGCTCTCCCAAAGACAAATAGATCTTATGTGGAGATACAGAAGCAAAGGAGATTGTTTAAAAGGCCAAATGAGACTCCGAAGTTTTCTGATGAGATCTGTGTTTGTTGGACAAATTGGATTGGTGGAGTGACATAAGTTACAAGCCCCGTCTTACAACAACTAACATGAAGACTCAAGAAGGTTAATATTAGAACTCTAGGAGCATGTCTAGGGTCTTGAATTTATTTGTTTCATGTTGCCTGTCTATATGCGTTCTAGGGCAGATTGTGTTAATTACATGTTTTTAATTCCAATTATCATCCTATGAGATCCTTGGTAGTTTAGGGAATTCATTCATTGGAATAGCAATCTCAATCAGTTCCGACACAGGATGTGCATGGCGCAAAATCTCACACACGGTTTGTTTGTGATGGCGGGTTTATGATTCTGGCTCATTCGACCAATATGTAGGGTTCCCTCCCAACTAGCGCTAAGTTAACGTCTTCAGGTTGACGATTTCTAGTTCAAATTGGAGAGAAGTTGAGAACTGAGACCTTCTTTTTTGGTATAGGCTGTAAAATTTCTTCAATCTTTGACCATAAATGTTAAATATCATGTCATTGAGTGCCAATAATTCCATTGCGCCACTACTCATTACCTTCTTGATCATGAACGGATTCGACCATTTCGATGAACATCTTGAGACGAGAGTTGGATAGAAGCATAGCATCTCCCAGGAGAAGTTTCCTTTTGTCAATCATATTGTCATGATAGGCCTCCATCCGTTGTTTGTAGATGGAAGAACTTTCGAATGCCTCATTACAGAATTCATCATGTATGTTGAGTTGAAGATGACGTTCATCTTCCGCTTTTAAGAAGACTAAATTTAACTTCTTGACAGCCGAATATGACTTGTGTTCCAACTCGATGAGTAGATGAAATGATTTTCCAAACACAAATTGATATGGTGACATACCTATAAAAGTCTTTTATGCAGTTCGGTAGGCCCATAATGCATCGTCCAACCGAAGCGACCAATCCTTCCTATTCACACGTACCGTTTTCTCGAGTACTTGCTTGATTTCACGATTGGGAAGCTCGGTTTGACCATTGACTTTAGGGTGGTAGGTTGTGGTAATCCGATGCTTTACTCCATATTTTGCAAGCACATTATCTAACCACTTCTTGCAAAAGTGAGATCCTCCATCACCTATCAATGCACGGGGTGTACCAAAGTGAGTAAAGATATTCTTTTGGATGAATTTGATCACTACTTTGAAGTCATTGGTTTGAGTAGGAATTGCATGCACCTATCTCGACACGTAATCCACCGCAAGGAGAATGTACTCTTATCCACAAGAACATGGCAAAGGTCCCATGAAATCTATCCCTCATAAGTTAAACAATTCTACCTCAAAGATTGTATTCATGGGCCTCTCCTTCTTCTTTCAAATTTCACCGGGTTGTTGGCACCCAAGGCAATGCATAACGAAGAGTTGACGGTCATCATAAATGATTGGAGAATACAACCCTCATTGCAAGACTTTCATGGGAGTAATATTTGCTCCAAAATGTGCCCTACTTGGAGAGGAATAATATTGTCGAATTATTACTTCCTGTTCTTCTTGAGGTACACATCTTCATAACATTGTGTCAGCACATCTCCTACGTAAGTGTGGTTCTTCCCAAACATAAAATTTCACATCATGGAAAAAATTTCTTCTTTTGGGTTGGGATTCAATGTGGTTGGAATTACCTTGGTCGCAAGAAAATTGACAATATCCACTTACCATGGGGAAATAGCTTGGGTGATAAATAATTGATCATCAGGAAAATTTTCATTGATTGGCACTCTTAGATCTTCACCCCAACCAGATCTTTCACATCCCTCCCTATCTCGAATTTCCACATTAAATTTTTGGAGGAGGAGTATCCATCGAATCAACTTTGACTTGGCATCTTCTTTCGCTAACAAGTGGCAGATTGATGCATGGTCGGTGGAGACTATAGTCTTGGCTCCAATGAAGTATGATCGAAACTTGTCGAAGGCATACACTACTGCAAACATCTTCTTCTCGGTGGTAGTGTAGTTTGCTTGTCCTGAATCCAAAGTCTTGCTAGCATAGTAGATGACTCAAAACAATTTGTCTCTTTTTTGGCTCAAAGCAGCTCCCACGGCTATGTCACTAGCATCACACATGATTTCAAATGATAGTGACCAATCTGGAATGATAAGTGTGGGAGCACTAACTAATGCCTTCCGCAATGGGTCTCTTGAGTTGTAGAGATCATTTAGCTTTTTCTCAATGCATGCATTTATTGCCCGCATGACTTTGTATTCCTAAATGTGGTGGGCTATATCATTATGGAACTTCATTGCTTTGTAATTTGAGAATGTGACACTCTCATCATTCAATCAAAGTGTGAGTTCTCCTTTGGACACATCAATTAAGGCTTTTCTAGTGGCCAAGAAAGGCCATCCCAAAATTAATGGGACATTCTTAGCTTTATCCATGTCCAAGACCACAAAGTCCACAGGGAAGATAAAATCACTAACCTTTACTAAAATATCTTCCACAACACCTCTAGGGTATGTAACACTTTGATATGCCATTTGCAATGTGATGGTTGTGGGCTTAATAGTTCCAATGTTGAGCTTGTTCAAAAATGAGAGTGACATCAAATTGATGCTAGCCCCTAGATCACATAAGATTATCCCCACTTGATTGTTTCCAATAATGCACGATATCGTAAGGCTACCAGGGTCTTTGAGTTTTGTAGGGAGTTTATTATGGATAACTGCACTACAATTTTCAAATACATTGACCATCTCGTAGTCTCCTCATCTCATTTTCTTGGATACGACCTCATTTAGGAATTTGGCATAGTTGGGAATTTGTTGCAAAGTCTCCACAAAAGGTACATTAACATGAACTTTTTTTGAACAAGTTCAAAATTTTTAGAACTGGTTATCTAGCATTTTCTTTTGCAACCTTTGAGGGAACATGATTGCTATATTTTTAGGAACTGTATGGGTAGATCCATCAGCTTGCTCTATTTTATCTTCACTCTTGCCTTCCAATTGTACTTTATCAGGCTGTAGACCCGATAGCTTGGGACCGTGGTAAGTTATCCCGCTTCTCAATTGGATGGTTATGCATTGATATTGATTACCCATCGCTGTAGCTATTTGTCCAAGTTGGGTTTCTATCATCTTTATTTGAGTTTCTACGTCACTTACAGTAGTTTGCAACTTTGCGAAACTATTTTCAGAATCCACCGTGTACTTTGCAGTTCTTCTAATGAAATTCATCAGCATATCTTCAATCATTCGCCTGTTGGTTTCATCAATTACTCCATCTGTCACCGAGAATCGGGGTAGAGGTTGCAGAGTATTGTTGGGATTTGCGTAAGACAAGTTAGGGTGAGAACGATTGTCCGGATAGTAATGATTTCCCCCTTGATTGGGGCGGTAACCTTTATAATTTATCGGCTTCCCTTTTTGATTGATATAGTTAACCTCTTCAATTGTAGGTTATGGTTGGTTTGTCGGCTCTATCCTTGTTTGAGACAAATTCTCAATTTTGTTTATTTAGAGCACCAAGTTTAGCCATAATCAAGCTCAGCGAGTTGGTTTTCGAGGTTGCGGCTACTTGCTTCAAAATTTGCACTTGTCTTTCTTATGGCCATTCATAGCTAGTGGTAGCCATGTCCTCAGTGACTCGAATGGTTTACTTATGTCCTTTGTTCAAAAGTGAGCCTCTTGCTGTAGCATCTTGCAACTTTGCATCCATGATAGAATATGCATACCTGATGGTCCTCCTCAAATTCGTGGTTCGGGCACTTCCTCAACAACTCCCACAATCTCTCTCAAGCATCATATAAAGATTATTGATCTCTTTGTTGAAATTAGTTTATTTTTCAGCCTTCAAATTTAAGGTTACTCCAAGTGGGAATAATTTATTTAGAAACTTATGTGTTAGATCATCCCAACTTGTCATTGGTCCGGGTGCTAGAGTTTTATATCACTTCTTGGCTTTGTCCCTCAGGGAGAAGGAAAATAGTCTAATCCTAATAGTATCATCAACAACTCTTTTTACCTTCACCGTGTTGCTTAGCTCCAAAAATTGTGCAAGATGCACATTAAGATATTCAGTGATTCTTCCTCCATATTGATTTTTTTTGCACCATTGAGATAAGGGCTGACTTGAGTTCGAATTTATTTGCGTCGATCCATGGTACAATGGGTGGTTTACGAATAGGTGCATACGTGAACATCTCTCTATTAAGTGTCATTTCATTTCGTTATCTTGTAGCTTCTTGCTCATTGAGTTGTTGTTGCACAAGTTGTAACTACTCTTAGAATTGTAGGAAAAGTTGCTCAGGTGTGAGAGCCATCTTTAGTTTGCGTGTGATCTTTCAGTGGGCAAAGACTTCAATTTCAGGATCAAAGGGCTCCAAAGCTATGTTAACACAAATCTATGTGAGAACTAGAATGACAAGAGAATGGAGACACAAAAAGAAAAATATCTAGAGTAAAACAACCGATCTTATCATAATATTAGAAATTAAATTATTAGTCCATGGCAAAAACTAGATTGACTATTTATTTTGACTAAAACTATACCGCAAGTGTATGGTGCAATTATAGCATAGAATATAGCAAGAAATAGTATTGTATCCACAAAGACTAAGAATCTAAGTTTAAGTATTATGACATCAACCAATTTATACTATCTAGATTAAATGAATAGTTAGAATAATGGCTTTGAAACAAAGAATGTAAACAAATAAAGATAACTAAACTAGGAAAATGAATTAATAAACTAAGGTATTCTAGAGATTCGATTTCATCAACTAATCAACATACTGAACTATCTAAATTCAACATTCAATAATCGACTCAAGTTTTGCTAGAACGATCACTCAAATAGTTAAAATCCTCTCTCGAACTATTCAAACCGTAGATTACAACATAGAATCAACTTCTCCATCAAATTATTAAATTACAATTCCTAATAGTTCTTAAGATCTCAAGCCCTCAAATATCTCGATTTTATTGATTAAGATGTCAATTATTCTTGTATCATGCATTGAAACTCATCTCTCGAATCTTACATCTACACATATATAATCATCTACTTGATAGCCAATCAAATAGAAACATAAAACCCAAGAATAATTAAAACAAAACAGGTCTTGAACATTGAATTGAAAATGAAATAAATCTCAAAGTCGACTAATCTCTAACCTTGAAGAAAAAAAAGAACTAGCTACTCATAACTAAATAATTAAAAAAACTCAAAGAAAAGTAAAACATGAACAATCTAAACTAGCTAAACAAAATCCCTATAGAGGTAGAATCTTGCAAAGTCTTCGATCTTCCTTACTTTGAGGGCTTGACAATAATATTCTCTTAGTAAGAAATTGCATGAAAATGTGTTTAATAACTCTTTAATTTCATGTATAAGGACCTTCTTATATAGGTAAAATTGGCTTTGTTGAGATAGACTTAGGATTAGAAGGATAGAACTTTCAAGCTGACCCAAACTGAGAACCTGTCCGTGTGAGACTGTGCAGATAGCAAACGGTCCTTTTCGGGGTACAGGCTGACATCTCATCTGTATCTTCTTGAGAAACGGTCTGTGTGAGATGTTTCTCCTCACAAATGGTTTGTTTGTGACCCACAGCTTCATCTTCATCTTCATCTTTTACGTGGCTTAGACATAGGCTGTGTGGGTTAGGTATGGTCATACATGGTTTGCTTGGGACTTCATACTTGCCACAATGATTTGTTCTAGCTCCTTTAGTCTTCTGACCTCATTCTAAGCACTTATTTCCATCATATCTCAACAAACTTGTTAAACAACCAATTGAAAGAGAATTAAACTAAAACATGCTCGTATAGCGATAAAACTACACAATATGCCTTTAATTTAACCCTTAAAAGGACTAAAATATCGAGTGTATCAAACCTTCAGGTAGGACTACAAGATCGGAAACTTTCTTGTCTAGCATGGATTCAGTTCGGATAACATCGCTTTTTCTTAAGAACGACTATCCTTATCGTGCATCACCACTTTATTGTTCTAGGGATCCGGTTCTTCCAGACAATAAATTGAATACGAAGATTTTCCTAAGTCCAAGAACCTTTCAGGTTGCTTCACAACCCTCCCACTATGGTTAGGGTCTACAATATGTGGTGTAATAATAGATAATGGTGCAGTATCTTGTGGTGGTGTCACTTGGACATTTGGCACAATGGTAGTGCTCATTTCCTGGAGAGCAACCATACTAGTGGGCTTGAAGTTTTTCACATAGGCTTCATCCAAAAATCAAGCATTGGTGCTAACAACGACCTTACTATCTCGAAGGATATAGAATAACTACCATTGTTGCTTTGATGGGATACCTTATGAGCAAGCACATATCGGTAAGAAATCTCAATATATCGGCGTCATTTTCCATCACATGTGTTGCACTGGCCAAACCTTTAGATTTCTTCGACTGGGCTTACATCCAGTCCACAACTCATATGGAGTACCAACTTGGAAGACACCAAGTTCAATACGTAAACCACTGTTTCCAGTGCATATCCCCAAAACGAAATAGGTAAATGAGCATAACTCATCATAGATTTAACTATCTCTAAAAGGGTTCTATTTCCCCCCTCTGTTGCACCATTTTGTTGAGGTCTACTAATTGTAATCAGTTGGGATTGAGTTCCGATTTATGATAAGTAGTCATTAAACTTGCTGCTAACATACTCACATGCACAATCAGATCGTAGACACTTGATAGTCTTGTTATGGCGTGCCTCCACAAGTGCTCTGAATTCCTCAAATTTCTCAAAAGATTCTGATATGTGATGCATCAAATAGACATATGCATATGTTAGGGTATATACTGAAAAACAAGCTTTGAGCTGCTTTGTACTTGTAAATCCTTATTTCCCAAATTTATGAGAAGAATATATTTTTGTCACATTGTTTTGCTTTTCATTTAATTTATTATATAAATCATTATGATTAAGCAAATGGTCTCTAAGGCTTTTGCATAATAGACTGAGTGGTGATCAAGTTATCACTGAAGGTTGCTCAGTCGGTTTATTGCAAAAGAAAAACAAGTTTCACAACCTACATAGACTTTGGCCATATATCGTGAAAGGTTGCAGTGTCAGTCCAAAACGTTTATTAACCTTGGTAAACAAAAGACGATGGTGTGGTATAGCACTAAAAGGATTCAGGATAGATAAGTCTTTCTTGCTGATTACTGAAAGAGGAGGTCTCGGTGATATTTATTTTATTGTATTTGCATATACCATTGAGCATACGTTATTGATTATGCACTACTTTAATTTATCAAAAGGTGCAGGCTTTTCACAGCCCAAGAATCCTGATATCTTGGGCAGTGATAAATAATGACTAAGAGGTGCTAGGATTGTTATTGCACTGAATAGTGTTCCGAGAAAGTCAGGGTTGATAATATCCCCAAGAGGAGTTCAATAAAATGTTTTATTATCGTTTTTCCATTATTTTGTAATCGAAGACAAAGAACACGAAAAACGAAGACGAAGGTTGGATCCAAGCCACGACATTGCGTTGTGGAGCCCCACCAGACAACGGTTCGCGCGCGCCTCGTCGGCCAGAGGCTATCGATACCGCACAGATAGGTGCAATAGTGCACCGCGTGCGACGTCGGGAGCCTAAATGAGCGACGGGCAGGCGGACTTGGCGCGGTAGGCTGAAGCTGAGGCTTGGCCGAGGGCTTGTCCCTTGGCAGGATCGCCGACAGCTCTCGGCAGCCAGGTGCAAGGTTAGACGTGCAGCGCTGGGACACGTGATCGCGCGTAGTACGTATGCCATTCGGCGCTGCTGGCCCAGTGCTTCTCGGCCGGCGAGCATCCGGCTTTGCGTGCAGCATGAGACTGCATTGGCAGTTCTCGGCACCTGGCCGAGCGATGTCCCGCCCTAACGCGCAAGGAGTGCGCACGAGCATGGCGGCAGCGGCGGGCGTCGGGGTGGTGTGCCGGTGAGACTACCTTGGCAGTTCTCGGCAGTTGGCCGAGCGACGTCCCACTCCAGTGCGCAAGTCGTGCGCGTTAACAGGTGACAGCGGCGGGCGACGGGCGCATGCTGTGCGCGGGCCTGCGGGACAGGTGGCTGGGTAGCACTGATCCACGCCCTGTCCGACCCCGTTGATGTGCTGCGGCCTGTTTTCCAGTTGAAAGTGGGATTCCGATGGTGACGACATGGCGGTGATCCGGTGGTTCGGCGGTGGCTCCAAGATGGTTTTGGCGTGGTGATTTTGGATAGATTTTTTGAAATCTATCCAAGATCAAATCTTATCTTTTTGAGTTTATCACAATTAGATATAATATCTTTTAAGATTTATCTTAAAAGATGTGGTAATATCTTTAGGTATATCTTGAAAGATATGATAATATCTTTTAAGTATAT
>JAYDZE010419682.1:0-16652 GCA_034509125.1 Monilaria moniliformis | reverse complement strand
CGTATTACTAAAGTCTTGAATATGAAACCTCCTGAAACATTGTCAATGCTCGAAGAAGCTGCTGGGACAAGAATGTATGAAACAAAGAAAGAGGCTGCCCTTAAAACACTTGAGAAGAAGCAGAGCAAGGTTGATGAGATCGACAAGCTTCTGGACCACGAAATACTCCCAGCTCTGCAGAAGTTGAGAAAAGAGAGGATGCAATACATGCAATGGGCCAATGGAAATGCTGAGTTGGACAGACTTAAGAGATATTGTATTGCTTATGAATACGTTCAAGCGGAAAAAAATAGGGATTACACCATTCAAGGCGTTCAAGCCATGAGAAATAAGATGTTGGAGATTGATTCGACTGTTGGAAAAATGCATGTGGAAACACAGGAAATGGAGATGCAAATATCAAAGCTGAGTGCTGAAAAGGAATCAAGCATGGGTGGGGAGCTAAAGTTATTGTCAGAAAAAGTTGATTTACTTTCACGTGATCTGGTGAAAGAAACTTCGGCATTCCAAAGTCAAGAAGACAATCTTAAAACTGAGAAAGATAGCGAAGCCAAGGTATGAGGCATTAGTTAGTACGATCTAATTTCTCTTGATAGGCTCATAAAGTTTATTGATCTGTTTCCTTGCTAGATAAGATAGTTTGTATCTAATATGTACCTTATTTGCTCTATTATATACAGATTGAGAGGAACCTTCAAGAATCAAAACTAGCAGCTGAAGAGAAGGCTACTGCAATAAAAACTGCGGAAGATGGAGCTGCTGATCTTAGAAAAAGTTTTCAGGAGCTTTCAAAGAGTTTGGATGAGCATCAGAAAGAATTCCAAGTAAATTATTGAATCTTATCTGGATTATTATCTAATTTACGCAATTACAACGATCTCATCATTATGTTCATGTATTGCTGCAGGGTGTAATGGCAGGTAAGACTAGTGGAAATGATGAGAAGTGCCTCGAAGACCAACTGGTAGATGCCAAGATAGCTGTAGGACAGTCAGAGACAGAACTGAAGCAGCTGCAAAATCAAATAAACCATGTTGAGAAAGAGCTGAAGGAGAAAAAAACTCAGTTGGCATCGACATCTGCAAAAGCTGCTGCTATAGAGAATGAGCTAAATGCCAAGAGGAAAGAAGTTGAAACAGTTGAACAGGAGCTGGAATCTCTTTCCTATGATGAGACCCTTATGGAGTCACTCCAAAAGGTACCTTTCACTGAATTGCATCACACAGTTATTTGTTAAAAGGTTTATGCATCTTTGTCTCATTTGGGTTGCTGAATGCTCTTAGGATCGGATGATTGAGTCAGAGACGGTGCAGACACTTGAAAGGAAAGCACACGAGGTTTCTTCAAGATTGGGTAGGGTCGAATTCAATTACCGCAACCCAGAAAAGAATTTTGATAAGTCAAGGGTGAAAGGTGTGGTTGCAAAACTAATTAAAGTAAAGGATAGCTCTGCAGTGGTTGCCTTAGAGGTTTGTTATTGCATTTTTGACATGTGGTACTTCAAATTGTCTCATTTTAGATGTTATTCTCTGATGTGATCTCAAGACTCTTCGTTGATTTGTTGAATGTTCAGGTAGCTGCTGGTGGGAAGTTGTTTAATGTTGTTGTAGACACAGAAAATACTGGAAAACAACTTCTTCAAAAGGGTGGTCTGCAAAGGAGAGTCACAATTATTCCTTTAAACAAAATCCAGAGCCACCCTGTCTCAAAGAGAATCCAAGTTGCTGCTATTAAATTGGTTAGCCTGCAAACTGTGTCTCTCTTATATAGTTTATCTTTCACTTGTATGTCAACAAACATGTAATTCTCAATTTTGCAGGTTGGCGAAGGCAATGCTGCAGTGGCACTTTCTTTGGTTGGATATGACCAAGAGCTTCAAGTAAGCTTCTAGACCGGAAATTTGATTTTTATTTTTCAATTTTAGTTGTTGGTTCATCTTGGTATGCACTTTTAGGTATTTTTTCTTGCTACTTGCTGGCATACTATAAGAACATTACCGGTCCTTTTGTTCTCTACAATTGTCAGAAATTTGGGGCTCTGTATTCCGATCTCTACAAACATTAGAGAGGAAGTACATTATCATTCGATGAATCTGCATTTAATATTAAGACTTAAGAGGGTGTTTGACTAAGTGTATTGGAATAATATAAGATGTTTTTAGAAATTATAAGATGCTAGATTTTATTTTTTAAATTTAAGTTGGGAGTGTTTGGATGATTGAGTCTGTAAGATGTTAAATGGTAAAGCTGTGACTTCTATGACTAAAAAGCAAGGGTTTTCTGAATTAAGGTATGTTTTTCAGAAAAAGTTGGATCTCTCTTAATTCTTAAAATACAACTTATAGTCTCCTCGCATCTTAATTTGGAAGCAAATTAGATATTTATTCAAAATAGTTGCTGAACACAGTGAAGGAACTTACAAGCTCAGCCCTCTCAATTTTATTTTTTCCTTTTAAAATGTGAAGTAGAAATATTTATGAGCCATACCCTTCTGAGACATATCTATGCTATGCAGAGTGCCATTGAATATGTGTTTGGATCGACATTTGTTTGCAAAACAATTGATGCTGCACGAGAGGTATGTTTATTTGTTATGATGTTTGTAGCTTCTTTGGCAGACCTGGTAACATAGTCCTGACAATACCATAACTTGTTGCATATATATGTATATATATATGTGTGTGTGTATTTGGATATTCCTTGCAAGTAAAACCTTATGTGCGGTTAGAATCTCGTTGACTTCTCCACTGTATCTTGCATAGTGTATCATCTTTCAAATTGTTGGAATTGTCAAATTACTTTACAAAGAGTAATTTGTATTCAATTTTTTTTGCTGTCATGACAATGAAGTAATGAGATGAAAGGTGACATAACATCTTTTGATTATGACACTGATTGTACTGCTGACATGTCTACGCAATGCCATACCTCAAACGTGTCTGCTTTTCTCTTCTTTCCTTTAATATTCTCATCTGTCATCTAATTGCTTGATTTGTAGGTAGCCTTCACCAGAGAAATAGGAACACCAAGTGTTACACTGGAAGGTGATATTTTCCAACCTAGTGGACTTTTGACTGGTGGTAGTCGCAAGTAAGTGATGATATACTATTTATGGAGTTGAAAATTCTAAAGGCTAATCCATATCATGATACAATTTAGTTTCTTTTATGTTATTGTTTTTCATATGTTCTACCACCGGAGTAATGTAAATATATTTTCAAACTCATTATAATTCCAGAGGTGGAGGTGAACTGTTGAGACAGCTTCATGCTTTGGCAGAGGTTGAATTGGAACTCTCTACTCATCAGAAGCGACTATCAGAAATTGAAGCTAAGGTTGTTTACTTGTTTTGAACCTTCATCTCCTTATAACTTGAAAATTCTAGAGCACCTTTGTGTGTGTTCAAAAGACATGGTGCGAATGTGATATCAATCTCAATTAGATTGAGTTTCTCTTAATAAACATAAAAAGATGGTTAAAACTCGTAATTACGGAAACCACCTTGAGGTTTAGCTGAACTGCAGTAGAAGAACTCAATGTCTTTCTAAACCTCACAAACCCACACTTAATGTTTGCCATTCGTCGTCAACCTAATCAAAATTACTGATATCATCCATAAAATTTAATGTGAAATCCAAATGTTCTTTGCATCATTGTTCTAAAAATGAGCTGGGACATATATACCCAGGTCTAGTTACAATATCATAAATTTCGCAAGGCTGTTCTTTTTGTCGTAATTTTATTGTATTTTCTAAGTTTTCACTAATTTGCTTAGTCCCTTTATCACAATATACTTATTTCATTGTACAAAACTTCCTATAATATAAAATTTTATTTTCTTTAATGATTATATAGTAATAAAAGCAAGGATTTATATTTTCTTTAACACAATATTTACCCAAATTTTATCTCCCCCAATTTTAACAAGCTGATTTATTTATGTAGTATTTACCAAGTAAAATTTGATTCATTATATTTTCTCAAACAACCCCTTTCATGGATTAATCTGTAATCATGCTGTTAAATTTCTACATTTTTATAGGTGATCAAGCAAAGACTTGGAGAATCACAGAATATCTACTTTTTAGCTCCTATATTAGTAACTTCTTTTAGCCAAATCCATTTGCAAAGGTTGGGATGAAAATCCTATAATTCTGACCTTTCAAAATAAACTGTTAAGATGAAAATATGTACATTTATTAGTAATATTTTTGTATAAATACTAATTTATGTATGTATTGGCATCAGATCAATGCGCTTCTTCCCCTTCAAAGAGTGTTTGAAAAACTTAAGAAAGATTTGGTACTCATGTCGCATGAGCTCAGACTCTTAGAGGACAGGGCTAAACAAACTGAGCATCATCAGGTTGAGCTTTAATATTTACCATGCATTTACAGCAGAACAACTGGATTCTTCTGTTTTTTTCCATTCCATATTTTCATGTCTGATTCCTACATCATTATCATCCATAACATTTCATGAACTCTGTCTTGTAATATAGCTCAGGGAGTGGGTACAGAGTACTGAGGAGAAGCTAGCCGGAGCAAAATCAGCAATTATAGACAAGAAAGTTCTGTATGATGAATGTGTGACCAGAGTGTCATCCCTTGAGAAGTCAATCCATGACCATGCTGGAAATAGGGAGAGTAGGCTTAAGGATTTAGAGAAAAAGATCAAGGCTATTAAAACCCAGATGCAGGCAGCTTCAGAGAACCTCAGGGTATGTTCGCTGCGTAACTTGCATGAAGGCTGCCATTCTACTTGAGATACTTTGTACCATGAACCCATGCATTCCAAATCCTCAAAATATTGGAAACAATTTTGTCTCGAAGTTTATTAGCTTGACAGGCCATAAGACCATGGATATCAAGCTAATTCTGGCAGTATGATTAATCTCTTATCTTCAACCAATCATAAAAATCTTGCAGTCTAGTAACGCAATTAATTGCAATATAAATTTGTATAGCCTATATAATTTCAATTTTAGTTCACATTGCATGTAAATATTGAGAAATGCAAATGCTACTCTCTCCACATTGTATTAAAATATATGAAAGGGAAAATAAGAGAATTTTTTCATATTCATACAGATAGATCGGCAAAGTGTTCTGTGAGGGAAGTTTGAACCTTTCTTATAGACCTTGTTTAGCTGAATTCAAGGGTTTTGTGGTTCATGTTGAAAGAATTTCTGACATTTCTGGAAGTCTAAAGTAATAGCCAGCTTATTGACATGTAAAAAATGTCAATGTTCTTTTTTTCCCCAAAAGTTTTGTTATGCTTATCGGTCACTGTAAATCTATTGTTATGGTACCCATCAAAGTGCTTTTGACTAATAGATAATTAAAATTAAGTATTCTTTAGTCATCTATATGAGTTTGTTGCACAATCATGGTATATATCACTGCTATATGTAATACTATTTCCCTTTGCTCATTTGTGGGCCCCTAAACCCATTTTGATTGTTTCTGGTTATTTATTTGACCTGATGCATTGAAAGTTCTCAAGTATATCACACCTTAATTCTGTTTTTAGTCAACTAAATCACATCCTGATCCTTGTTTCATTGTTGGAAACCATTAGCGGCATGAGACTGAAAGAGAGCGGCTTGTAATGGAAATGGAAGCAAATAAAAAAGAATGCTTATCATTGGAGAGTCAATTAGAAGCTTTGAATAAGCACATTGAGGATCTTACTTCCGAACTGGATTCTCAGAGAACCAAGGTACATACTAAATCAGACATTAAGTGTTCTAGAAAAGTGCTTAGTGATCTTCTGTCTTTTCAGGTTTCTTCTATTAAGAAGTCTCGTGACGAGGTCCAAGCTGAGCACAACATGGCCAGCAGGAAGATCAAGGAATGTGATTCACAAATAAGTGGTATTGTCAAGAAGCAGCAGGATATACAGCAAAAAATTAGTGAGGCCAATCTAGAGAGGAAAAGAATGGAAAATGAGGTAATTCATTGATTTTGGTAATTGGGACAGCTTCCCTAGACAAGGTATCCTCAGTTTTCTTTCTGGCTCTAGGTCAAACGCATGGAGATGGATCAGAAAGATTGTGCATTGAAGGTTGATAAATTGATTGAAAAGCATGCATGGATTGCATCTGAGAAGCAACTTTTTGGACGAGCTGGATCAGATTATGATTTTGAGTCCCGTGATCCCCTTAAGGCTAAGGAAGACTTTGAGAAACTGCAAGCTGAGCAATCTGGGTGAGAATGGAGCAAGATATTTGGTAAACATGCAGTTCAAGTAGAAGATTAAATTCTCTAATAGTTTCCATATCTTCATTTTCTACTCGCAGTCTAGAGAAGAGGGTGAATAAGAAGGTCATGGCGATGTTTGAAAAAGCTGAAGATGAGTACAATGATTTGATATCTAAAAAGAACATAATTGAGGTTAGCATTGTGAAATGTAAAGGTTTACGCCCTTGCTCTGCCTTTATTTATGCTAAATTTTCTATGTAGAATGACAAGTCAAAAATCAAAATGGTTATTGATGAGCTTGATGAGAAGAAGAAGGAGACACTAAAAGTTACTTGGAATAAAGTTAACAAGTAAGTGCCCCTTTATATAATTTACAATAAGTGTGAGTTCTTGAAAGAAGAAATATAATTTCTTCCCAACAATAAAGTACAACTCAGTTGTAAGACACTTCCCTTGCATCCAGTAGGCTGGGGGTTCGAGTCACTCAGTGTGCATGAGTGTGAGTGTGTGTGAGTTGTAACTCACAAAAAATATATTGGAGTATAATTCTTCTAAGTGGCACTTTAATTTTCTCTCATATTTATTAAGCTATAACCATACTAGCTTAGTTAATATTGACTTGGTGCTTTCTTTATTCAGAGATTTTGGTTCAATATTTTCTACTCTCTTGCCTGGTACAATGGCCAAACTGGAACCTCCTGAAGGAGGCAGCTTCCTTGATGGCTTGGAAGTTCGAGTTGCTTTTGGGAGTGTCTGGAAACAGTCCTTGTCTGAGCTCAGTGGGGGGCAACGATCTCTACTCGCACTTTCTTTAATCTTGGCTTTGCTTCTTTTTAAACCAGCTCCATTATATATACTGGATGAGGTATGTATAACATGCATCTTAAACTTGAATTATCTCTTCAAACAATTTGATTCTTTCTCAAATGCCTTTCTTTCTCCATATCCACTACTGGGGCATTGTTTAGACTATCCTTTCTTTCTCATAAACCTCTTGATTCTACATGTTTCAACCTATGCCCTGCATCATAATTCTTGAAATTTTATGAAGTCACAGAAGTTTTTTAAGCAGAAGTATATAGAAAAAGTTCATGATCCAACCTATCCTTTCTGAAATGTGTCTCAGGTTGATGCAGCTCTTGATTTAAGCCACACACAGAACATTGGAAGAATGATCAAATCTCACTTTCCACACTCTCAAGTTAGAATTCCTGCTTCTATTGCTTATTTCATTTCTCCTATAGCTTTCATACCAGCAAGAAATAGATTTGACCATATCCGATATGGTTTAAGAATGTTTATTTGACATTACATGCTGTTGACCAACCTATCATTATTTTATATTCCAATCATGTCTCTTTTGATTTTTACCTTATATTTAAATCATGTTTTCTTCACACTGGGAATCTGATGCTTTTTTTTTTTTTTCTTTTCTTTTTTGTTTCTGAGTGCAGTTTATTGTAGTCTCCTTGAAAGAAGGCATGTTTAACAATGCCAATGTTCTTTTCCGGACAAAATTTGTAGATGGTGTCTCTACTGTTCAGAGAACTGTGACGAAACAGCAAAACAAGTAACTGTAGTTATCCGGTGAGCATTATTATACCTACACAACATTTTTTATCTTCATATAAATAGAACAACCATGTGATTTTTCAAATTGAATGTGCATTATCATTTTCCATCGTGTTGATGACTTTAATGAACTTGAGTTTTGGTTGGATCATTACTGGCTTACAAACAAAGTTGAGCCAGGTTCAACTTCTCTACTTTTATGATTCAAGAACGCAGCATGCTACACATAATTGTTCGTTAACTGTTTATCCCAAATGATGCGTATCAAATGTGATATAATCTGTCTTATTTCTTGCAGCTTGATAATCTATGGTTTTGTATGCGGGCAGGCAAGCTGCTAGTTACTGGAGGTTTTTGGGACATCTTCGTATTGTGTTCAGATGTGAATCTGAAAAGGGCCAATTTAAACCAAGAACTGAAAGAGATGCTGGTATAATATAGGGTCCCCCCCTCCAGCAGTATAAAAAGAGGTCGTATTAAAGTTTCAATGTTATCTGTATGTAACGCTATACCTAATTAGAAGTCACTAATTTAGGCCCTTGTAATTAAGCTGCATTTTCTCATCTTTATCTTGTTGGGTATAATTTTTGGTTATTCAAGTAACGAGGAAGAGTTTTGTAGTCCAAAATTAAAATCTGAGTAATCATCCAGCATAGGCATCGTATGTCTCCTAAAATCAATAAGGTGAAATGCATCTTACAAGTCTTTGTACTTCAAAATTATCTTTTAATAGGTCGTGTATAATTATTGTTTGTATCATTTCAGTTGGGGATGAAGGAATTGGGATTAGTATTTGAATCTCTAATTTTCACCAAAGAAAGAATGCTACAATAGCATTTATATATTTAGTTAACACTTATTAAACTTGCGCCACAAAAGAAATGGGCAATGTTTTAAGGAATATGGAGAAAGCACTATAGAAACCAAAGTCCAAAGACTACACATCACTTGGTGTGGTTAGGTGTGATTTGATACTTAAATTAAATCAAATTTTAAAATATGGTTTAGTGATTTTAGATAATAATTTAATTATAATTGGACCAAATCAAATTGTGCCAGAATAATGCATACGGAAAGTGGGCTTGGATTAGGCCAGCCCAACCTGGTTCTTTTACACTAACATTTGCTCCGGCAGCACTATGCGGCCGGTTGACATTTAGAACTCCATATATTTGCAACACTTGCTATGTGCCTATTCAGACTACAAAATTTTAAATAAATCCATATGCTCCACTGATTACCAAGCTAACATTTACAGATGAATTCAACTCCATATGCACGGAACCTTCTGTGCTACCGTGCTACTGAGTCGAGGACTAAAATCATGTTTACGCTTCGGGTTTCAGTGGATACCACCCACAATAACTGATTCTTCTTATATGGGGATCGTTTTGGTCGAATTTTCAACTTTTATTTCAAAATATTTACACAGTAGGGAGATGTAAGCAAGCATAATAAACTATATAACTAGTTTGTCCTTTTTCTTGTTTCTTTTCTAATTAGCAGTTAAAACACTGAGAACCCTTACCAACATCAGAGCCCAAATAACAGTGTGTTCGTAATAGTGACTAGTGAGTACAAATCTAAATTAAAGTAATATGTAACGGCATGATACAGGCGGAGACGTCTGTGCAAATAGCTAGAGCCATACCCCCCTATAGGCTTTGGCTCTGGCGGTTAAACGAGAGGCACCCCTTGTTTGCAGTAATAACAATCCACACCTCGATCTCCCATCACCAGAAAGCTGCATTCTCGCTTAAAGTTCATGTAATTTTATATCCAAGATCATCCTCGACTACAAGTTGTCCCTGGAGTCCGTATTTGACAGTTCACATCAAGTGGAACCACCAATACCTTGTCTTCAGATGCACAGCGAATTCTGTTTGTCAGGAAAAATCAAGTATAGGAATCACAAAACAAGCTGAAAATAAACCAAAGGTCAAATTCATGCCACCAAGGTCCTGGTTGAATGGCTTGCCCAGTTGCAATGCTCACATGTAGTGTTTGTATAAGCAACAATCTAAGACCAGATTGACCAAATTAGGCTACTCGTCACCAAAAATAACTCATAGTTGAATGCAGATTAATTTTGCATAATCGGGAAGCAGGCAGTGATTGAGGGAAACTCTTGAGCCAATCAACTGCTCAACATATACATGTTCAAAAAATGTGCTTTTTTTTTAAATGTAATAATTTTTTGATTTAGCTTCAATGTCCTCTGATTAAACATTTTTTTCACTTTCAAACCATCAACCGAGAGTCTCAGTTTGCATGTTCACTAACAGTGTGTCTAATCATGAATATTCTATTAGATAGATGCATGCCATGATGCATACATGGAAAACATAAATTTCTACGAAGGAACTGATGTGAGAAAGCATACCTTCAATCCACCAAGCTATGATATTTTTGACCTAATTTCCCAGAGTCTGACCATCAATATTAGCAGAAACTGAAGTTGTACCTTGCTCAATGCACTATATGCAGAGAAAATGAAAATCAGAATAAGAATATTTGACTGAGCCAATGTGACATACAAGTTAATCTTCGCTCATCCGGCTAAGAAAGGAAGTACATAAAGAAATGTGTTTTGACCACTGAACTTGAAAAGATTAAAATCATTCCTTCCTCCCACTCAACCAGGGCCTAGTAATTTAGAAAGATACAAAAAATACAGAAAGCATTACCAGATTAAATTAATGGATGTATTATATATTCATACTACTTACAATAGTCTTAGCTTCTAACATTTATATGTGACTAAGTATAAATTTTCTACAAGATGAGCTTTCAAATACGGCAAAGTGGAAGGTACTTCCACATCATATTTGCCATAAGTAGTCTGTTAATGTCATCTCTCTGTATACCCTCTACAAAGTTGGATGAAATTCTGTAACAAGTCATCAATGATGTGTTCCTATTCAAATCTTACGTGTTCAGAATCACCCGTCCATCCTCTTCTGCCATAGTAAACCAGAGAGGGTACAAGGAAATGAAATGACAAAAACGGCAGGGATGGCACCAAATTCCCACAAAAATATCTATTACCTGAAGAAGGTAACTATGAAGCCAATCCAGTGTCTGAGGGAAAGCTGTAGCTGATATATTGACAACTGAATAGCCCTGGTCACAAGTTTTCAATAAGGCTATGAGCAGCTAATATGCACTATATATATGCAGCATGGTGTGATTCATCAAATAAAATTAGCTGATTGGAAGTAAACTAAGGAGTGCATTAAAAAACCATCAAACTTCACCCTACCCGAAAAGGATTAGAAAAAGTGTTCCTTTGCAGGATTGAAAGTTTTTATCCAATAGAATTATAATAAAATAAAGAATAACCAAGAGAGGATAGACAAAAGTTGTGAACTGCATTCAATTTTTTCAACAGAGACACACACACAGAGATTCAAAGTCTTCCTATCTAGGCAGAACTAAAGGATGGTATATAGACGGGGCAAAGAAACATATTAACACTCGAAATTTCACCAGATGATTGATTGAAAATTACTAAAATCGACCATAACAGAGTAGTGTCTTTCTTTCATGAAATAAGCATCTCTGGCAAAGGTTCAAATGGCAGTACCTGGGACTTAAAGGAACAGAGGTAGTCCTGGATTGTTTTCAAGTTAGCAATTAACTTATCCTTGTCCTGCAAAAACAAGTAGATTGTGATCGTCAAAGATTTATTTTAAGGAATGACTCCAGAAGCAGAAATACAAAGGAATCATATAGCTAATATGTATTACAAAATCCTATGTAGAATTTATAAGTCTAGTATTACAGGCTTATAAAGCACAGGGAGATAAAAAATTCAAGATCTGATAATACAAATTCAGACCTACAATTAAAAGTGCAGGCTGTGTATATAATTCCCGAACTAATGTACCCATACACCAGATTGACATTCTTTAATAAGGAAAATACAAATTAGGCTTATTGTTTTAGGTTACCCTCAATTAATTCAGAGGTATATCTGAAGTTTCAGGAAGGACTTGAGAACATAATTGCATGGTGCAGTCACCAATAATGACAATGCATAACACTCTACAGATCGATATGCATGGTACAGTAAATCAGCACTTCACAGACCACAATTAACACTCACTGGCTTACATATATAACTAAAATAAGGCAGCAAATAATTCTTAATCATATTGAACAGTTTCTTAGTGAAGTTTGCGAAAGGACTGTTTTAAACTCAATATATAACCTGTATTGGGAATTTTTCCATGGTACGAGTAGATAACCACTCCTCCAGCAAAGCCTGTGCGAAATCAAACGACCAATTTAGGCAAACTTCCGAAAACAAAACTATTGTTTTAAATAGCATAGCATAGTTTCTAGAATTCATCAACACATCAAAACAAGTCGATCTCTAATCAATTGACACAATGATTTGCTAAGAAAAATTACTCATATGTTTTAATCACCAAATCCAAAGAACAAAAATGTTAAAAAAAAAAAACTGATTGCACAATAGATCCAACTTATAGTCCCTAACTAGCTCTCCCTTCTAACCAATTTCGCTTCCACATTTTAAGATCCCGTTTCCTGTAAGATGTTTGGCTGTTTGCCCAAACTTATATTCCCTGGCATGCCTAATAAGGATTTACCCATCATTAAATTTTTACTTATTTTTGCCTGCCTTTTTTCAAGTCTTGAGATCATAATATAGGAGTTATCTTTTGAGCTATCTCAAGCAAGCTCTCATTGTGGTAACAAGGAAAACCATCAAAACAATAAGTAACTTTAGACACCTCATGATCAAATTCAGCCATCTTCAGTATTATGGGAATAATAATGGGTTCGGGTCCAGACTTTTCTTTATTGACTGAAGGAGGCTGGATGGGTTCGGCATCTTTCACCATTTTGCCTGTGCAGATATTTAGAAGTTAGAAGTTTTGCTCAGAAAAATTAGTGGCAAGCAGGTGAGAAAATATTCTAAAAGAAAATACAGTGGGTAACCAAATCAGAAATGTAAAACTCAAGATCACAAAATAAAAATAAAAATTAACCTTGACATTCAGGGGAGCTACTTCTTATGTTCACATGTTCCAGAGCACCCAAAACCATATCCACACCCGATGCTACTTCCTCTGACCTGGCAATCTGAGTGCCAGAATTGCCATTGTCTTGATTAACAGATGCAGCAGTGGAATTATTCTCAGCTGAGCTTCCATTTTTAATTTTTCCTGCGGCTTTTTCTCCACCTTTTGCTTGGTTGGTGGTTGATGACTTATTTTCATCATTCATTAGGTATATACTCGGGTCCAAATGTATGCCCTGTAATTTTTATAAAAAAGAAATACATAATTATGAGGACATGTGTTAACAGGCACCACCTCTACAACTCCAAGAATACAAATCCTCAAATAATAATAATTATGTTAAGAAAGCAATTTAAACCAGTCCTAAAATAGGTCATGTGTGTATATGTAGACCATAATTAACTCTTCATTATCTTATTGCTAGTTTACGAAAACTAGAATAGGTTCTTAAAACATAGCATGAAGATGTGGAATATTACCTAAGTGCTTTGCATGCAACTAAAATGATAATAGTGAGTACGAAAAATCAAGCTTCATGGTCAGGTCTGATAGTCACATCCGCCAATATCACAGCATAAGAATATTCATGTACGGTGTCGGTGACTATGGTCCAATCTTTTAGTGTTTGAATTATATAAGGAAGCTTAATATGGTTTCAATTTTATCCACAGAAGCTTATACTGACATATTGTGTCCTCTAATATACTGCATAGTAGTAATAATTGATAATTCATTCCCATTGGAGAAAAACAGAATTCAAACATTTCATGGTGAAGAAAAATCAAGGTTCCTCTATTCATGGTTTTCCAATACCCTTACCATGTGTACCATCAGATTCCTCAATATATGATTCTTAATGTAATAAACTGTGTTCTAGGTACAGCCTTTCAACAGCCTCCCATAATTAAGATAAATTGTCAGTGATCTAAGATTCAGTACAGAAAAGAATCAAAAGGAAAAGGCAAATAAGCATGCAAATAAAGAGATTTGCAAAGCTAGCTAGCTGGAAAATTACCTCAATAATAATTGGCTTCCCATCCTTCATTGCTTTCTTCAAATCACCAGCCAAACCTATTTGGAACACAAATTATACATGATTTATAGGATAGCTTCAAATGCGTCAAGGGAAAAATACTGAAGCTATTGCAATACCTTTACGGACAATTCGGCACTCTCTGCAAAATTCAGTTATCAACTCCTCAGACGAGCTGAAGTCTCGTGCCCAAACTGGGGAAGATGTTAATGGCGCACTGAGATGAAAGAGTAAGCACATCATGCAGAATTGCACATTAAGCACATTAGCATCACACAGGCAAGATTTATCAATTTCAATCAAAATGACAATTAATGCATTGGTAAACTATAGGTCTGATAGTATGCAATTAGATAAGCACAAACTTTTTAAAAGCAATCTAGCAAATTCTCTAGCAACCCATATATTAACTATTTCCAGCCTTGTTGGCTTGTTTTTAGCATCAGTGAATACTACCTAAGGCTGAACAAGTTGGACACTAATTGACTAAGTCTGTCAGATACCAATCTGGTTTTAAATGACAATTTCCAGAAACTGTTAACAAAGGGAACAATAGGTCAAGGAGGTGCATACTCTGTTGCTGTGCCCAGTAACTCGTACACCATATCTGTCTGTACATTAAGACAATATAAACGCATTCAAAGTTAGTTTGAGAATTCCCAAACAACCAAGGGAGAAACCAAAATGAATAAATAAAATAATAATTAATTAAAACGAAGGAAAAAAGCCAGAGCGAGAATTTGATTGTGGGGACTCTGACAAATGGACTAAGCATTACTTTTGTAATAAGGAGAATCTCACCTGCAACACATTTGGCAAATTTAGCCTTTGTGCAAGTTGAGTAGCGATAGTAGATTTTCCAACACATGCAGTTCCACATACAAGAATGACCAGTGGTACTCTTTGATGATGAAATCTTACAAACAATGAAAATCATATTAAAAAAATGGTAAACATTAGAAGAAAACAATGTATCAGTTAATATATCATCTTAATACTCAGATATGCAATGATCAAGTAGCTGTGGATTTGTTAAATCTGATATTCCTTTCATCCTATTCCTAGGAAAAAAAAAATGTAGGTGCATTCTGGACTATGGGGAAGGGGGGGGGGGACACATGTTCACTGAAAACCACCCAAAGTGATATCTTCCAATCCTCTAGTCATCTTTACATATGCCCAAGTCACAAAACAAAGTGAAGCGTGTATATGTTTTCACATGTGTCTGTGTGTGCAAGTGATAGAATTTATATTTTTCAAATGTTGTCTTAATGTAAGGAAATATTCAAACCAAGTATTTTTTTACATATAATTACATGACATTAACTTCTCACTTACTCCCCCCTAAAAGAAGAACTTCTCACTTACTCAAATAAGTAAACAACATTTTTGAACCCTACTCTATTCCTCAACGTCATTCACAGTACACGTTCACCAATATATTTCTTATAGAACACCCAAAGTACCACCAAACATTGTGTAAAACGTTTAAAATAACTAAACTGTGGGTCTGAGATTCAATTATCAATATCAACATAAAACAAAGATGAAAAAGTAACTGACCTCGTCATCATTTTGTATCGGTTTATATACTCTTGTCCATAACCTCGCCGCTCCATAAGCTACGGGTGTGAGGGAAAAATTATGGAATCATGTGTTTGCCTCCATATACACAGCAAGTAATACAAGACAACACAATGAGAAGATCTAAGAACATAATAAAAACAGTAATAACAGTCCAGGAAATTCTCTAGTTGAAGGAGATATATTCCTTGATAGTTCATTTAGGAAATGGAAGTCGGGTTCACCAGTAATATGTTGGGTCATTAAGGACATTGGCATCCATACAGACAAAATGTAAACAGAAGACAACCATAAAAAATACACCATACATAACGACAAATGGTACTCTAGAATTTTCAGATTGCAGTCTGAAGGCACCAATCAAGACAGAAACGTCATTCAACCCCAGTAAAGTTAATAAGAGGTAATTCAATATGAATAAGACTTATCATCGCCTATGAGCATAACTACTTAAAAGGTGACGATATCTATGTTGCGGATATAATACGTACCAATTACAACAGCTTAGAAAAAATTTCATCTCACTAACAAGAAGGATTAATTGTATTCCAAAACATGGATCACTATTCATCATAAAGATTCCATTTTAACATAAATGCCGAAAACTAAAGATGGTGAATGAACCCACCTTAAATAAGTTAGCTTCGAGGTCGGACTGCGAGCTGCAATACAATTATCTAGTTAGTTAAGACTAGAAGAGAACGAATTAACATTCCAAACAAATGTTGAGTAAAACAGACGTCGGTGTGGTGGCAGAACATACACGTCTAGAAGGCTATTATCTATAAGCAGCTTTTTTAGCTCAAGTGCAATCTTGATAGCCACGTGATTAGGAATCTGCAATCAAGATCAAATAGAACACCATAATTTCAAATTGGTTTAATTTAAATACATAATTAGCAACACTCATAAGACGACCAAATTGTAAAAACAAAAATTGCAGGGGGTTTTACCTTGGTGACAGTCAACATTCTGCTAAGCAAAAACCGGGAGAGCACGTAATAGTGGTCGGCATTGTCGCCCAACCATACCTTCACCTGAATTGAAATGGAAACACAAATAATTGAACAAGTGTGGACACTTTGACAACATAATATGCAGGAAAAAAATTGAAGATATTTTTGATCCGATGAGTAAACCTTAACAAAATCATATTTAGAAGAAGCGTTGCGAGTGGAGAACGGGAGAGCGGCTGATTGCGCGTTTTGAT
>JAYDZE010419571.1:0-16652 GCA_034509125.1 Monilaria moniliformis | reverse complement strand
CCAATGCCTGTTCATCAGGAGACTCACCTTGATAGTCTATAGAGGTAGGGCCATCACTCAATGAACTGCCAGAAATAATTGAAGGACTTCCAGTAAGAATGGGTATAACGGTGTTACAAGCTGCCAGCGTCAGGAAAAACTCATGTGCAGCAATTCTTTCTTCTCCATGTAGATCTTTGTACAGTAATTTGATGAGTTCAGGATCAGGGGTGATTTCAGATTTAAGCTTCCATTTTCTTCCACCCACCATAGCCTCTTCCTCTGCACATATTATCACAAGGTAAGACAAGAATCATAAAAGAGAAAATGACAAGACATGAATAGATGATACTATCTCAGCTATGAAAACACGAGTATGCACACACAAAACACAGAAGGCCTAAATAACTTATAGCATTACTATCGCAACATGTACAGTGGAAAGAAACTTTAAAAGAAAAGAAACGGTGCAGAAATAAATGATTAGACCATCATAAGATTGACAAGAAAATTAAATTGCGGCTATCTCTTGGAACTCAAAGTGGAGAGGACAAAGAAAAATAAGGTTTGAATATAAAAACAGGACAGGTGACAAGAAACTGCAGATATATTAATGACCTAAACTGCAGTCTTTTTCAAAGCATGTCAGAGACAAGAAACATGCAACTTGTTTGTCAATACAGTCCACTGTACTTCTATAAGTTAGTCGGTAGTCGCATAAAATTACAAAAGAATGAGTGTCACTCCATAGACTCGTTGATTAGCTATAGAAACACCCACAGATCATTTCCCTAATAGATAACAATGCAAAAATGCTTGAATTTATGCTAAACAAGACAGCATCAACATAAATTCACATTATCATTGAAGTAAAGCAAGATTTTCAAATTATACCTCCAGCATCTGTGTCCTGTAAACCCGCATTAGAGTCACCGTAACTCTTCCCCCAGATACTTGCTTTCTTGAATTCCATCTTGTTTTCTGTCAGTGTGCCTGTCTTATCAGATAGTATATATCGTATTTGTCCCAAGTCCTCATTAATATTCAGGGATCTGCACTGAAACCTAGAATTGCTCAAACTGTCGTACATATGTCGATCACCAATCATGAAATATGATTGCCCCAACCGCACCAGCTCCATCGTGATGTAGAGGGATATCGGAATCATTATCTGGAAAACTATGATAGAACTCAAGAACGAGAAAAATGTCTCCATAGGAATTCCATAATACTTGTACTTCTTGCCATCTTTTCCCTTTTGGAAGTAAACTTTTCGGTAGTAAGGTAGTGTATCAAGCTGAGACTTATGGCGGTTTAACCATAAACCCATCCCTAGGCCAACAACAAGGCACATGATTAAAAGGAAAACTGATAACCAAAATGTCTCCCGGTTCATGTAGGTTTCCAGTCTGCTTCTTTTAGAAGGGGACATTGCACTGTTCAGCATAGCTTTTGTATCTTGCCCAGCGTAAACTACGACCCCAATTGCCCATTCTGTGTTCTTCAGCTGACAGCCACGCAGAATGATATTGGATTGGCTGAGAGGAAGACAGTGCCCATTCAGCTCCATATTAGCCATGAACTCATAGATATTCCTGTTTGGCTGCTCACAAGTGATGATACCAGATATCATAGTCCCTTCAAGAAAAAGTTTATTAGTTTCTTGTCGCGCATACCTTGTTTTCAAGTTTGACTCACCATCCAAATTCATCGTCTGTATGTAGGCAATTCCACTAGGATCACTCGTTCCTAGCAACACCATATCACAAGGAATAGTTTCATCAGAACTGATCTTTAATACCTCACCAGCCTGAACCATTTTCCACCTTTTGGGACGGAATCCATCTGATTGTAGCACTAGTGCCTCCCGGTTATTCTCATTCCTGTCAGACCTGTGTCTCCGCCAATCCTCATAACCATCTTTGACAGCCGTGACAGTAAGCACAAAAAGAAGAGGGAAAAGGGAAACTGTTCTGCCAAATACTGCAAGAGGGGGAAGCTGGTTCAAAGCAGCAATGGCTAAAAAATACAAATAAGCCACCCTGTGAAATTGAATGAAAAGGTTTTTGGGCAAGAAGTTAAGCAATGTGTACTTGCTCGTCCGGATTTCGTTCCCAGAAAACTGAGAGTTATCACATGTCTTCTTTGGATCATTAATATGTATCAACCTGGGGTTATCATGACGTGCCATATTATCTTCAAGCTGCATGTTTAAGTGAAACCTCTCAGGCCTCTGAGATGTCTGAGGTTTATCCACGGCCTGTAACCAAGACGAAATGTGAGATGAAGCCCCAGAAATACCAACAGCTTTATCGTTCTGCTGCACATCCATTACACCACCCCATGACACAAAGCGTTTTCATGCTCTTGGGGGGCATTGTTGACTCAGATCAAATGACAAAAATCCCTTTCTCCCAGCCTGGAAAGCAGGATGTTCTGATAAATTTCCTGAAACAGCTTCACCTTGAATTGCAGCAGAGTTTTTCTTGAACTCCTTCAGATGATACAAATCACAATCTTGTGTATCATCAGAAACCCAGGACGAGAATGATCTGCCCTGGCGCAAACATCGCAATGAGCTGAATCTCAAGGACGAGTTAAGGTGCTGATGTTGGGGCTGGGGGTTTGGAGTAGAAAATGGATCAGACTCGGGCAGCAATGGCTTGTTGGAAGACATAAAGAATCCATCAACACTAACATAACGAATTCCCAAAGGAGATAAATTGCTAAAACCCTATAAACCCCAACCTAAAAATTGACTCCCCAGAGTGCACCCCCAAAGGATAAGATTTGAGGAGAAGACATTCCCTTGGCGAATCAACAAGACAAGACAATGCGGAGGCCAAATAAATGCATTACTTCTGAACCATTTGGATAATTCTACAATCAATTGGAAAATTTAATACCACCTCAAAATCAATATGATGCAGTAGTAGCAAATTTTCGTCCCTCAAAAATATATCTACCTACAAACCTTAAACCCTAGTAGATATGAGTGCTAAAAACACACCTTTACTTTGACAGAGGAAAAAGGAAGCAGATCCAAAATATCCCACAAGACAATCAGTGATCAAATAGAAACTAAAGGCCTAGAAATGCATCATAGCCTCCGGTACAAAAAGAGCAACCCTCCACAGCCTCTAAGAAAACTGCCACAACTGCAAAATGCAAAATGCAAAAAGAGAGAGAGAGAGAAGGAAAAATCAGACATAACGCAAAAATGAAGACACAAGAAAAAACAAAAACCAAAACTCGAATCAGGAAATCATTGCCACATTGCCGTCAACAGAAATGTAAATAAATGCCAGCATGAATTATGAAATAAAAGGACAGTAAACAATAAACGAGAGCCCTGACCTGTGGAAATCTTGAAGCGCAGCGAGAGAGAGAAAGAGCGATGGCCCGTTTATTTATGGTCTAGGAAAGCGTGAGTTGATGGAAACAAACGAATGAATGCACTGAATACGAAATGATGGCAGTCGAAAATTTGGCAGATTTCAGATCTCCGATCCCTTTCTTTGTTTATCGGCTTCTTACCACTCGGTTTCTGAATCCTGATCAGCTTTTAGAATTAACTAAATAAAATTGTCCAAAATTAGTGAACAAGTGATTAGAATAACCTAGAATTAGAAGAAAATGTATTTGTTTGTGCAACTGAAGCAATGCTGGTAGGGATTTAGATTGAGATGGAAGGCAGAGCTAGGACTGACGAGAGAGAGAGAGCAAGAGAGATTGAGAGGTGAGAGAGTGGGACAGAATTTAGGGGTGGAATTGCATGATTATTGCATTGGCTTTATTATATTAGCATTATTATTATTATTATTATTATTATTATTATTATTATTATTATTATTATTATTATTATTATTATTATTATTATTATTTTCGTGTTTCAAATTTGTTGGAAGCCCCAACCCTACCATTGTCTTTTGCTTTTTATTTACTTGGACGATCAATTAATTATAATTATTAGATGTTGGTTTTGCCCTTTAATATTTACTTAATTTAAGTAAGTTTTCACTTAAGCTAAAAGTCGTTTATTCCAAGAGTTTGAGGTTCGGAACTTCTGAGTAATACAAAACAACATTTACATATTTATAATTTATTCAAATATAACAAACTAAATTATTATTCAGAAAGTGAATTAACATATTTTAATTTATTCAAATTAAAAACTTAATACTTCAAAGTGGCTAAGTGAGGAATAGGGCGGCCCAATAAGAATTTCAGTAAAATATGGTGGGCAAATTGGAATTAATCAAAGACTCATGTCCTCCAATTTCATGACTTGGGAGTTGGGATTGACTTACATGTCAGTGAAAAGATACCAGTGCTCCAATTTCCGACATGGATTTCCGTGATGCTCTTTATTTCTCATTTTCTTTTAATAGCTAATAGCTCTGCATCCTATTTTACATATCACTCACCGGGTTTGTATATTCGAAAAAATTATAAATTATTTTTGTAAACTCAAAAAAATCATATTTAAAATACTTGTTAAGAAATTTTCTTTCCAAAATATTCATGAATCCTTTAATAATATAAATATCTTTTTCATTTTATTTTAACTAATATTTTAAAATATTATAACATGTACTTAAATATTAGCAAAATATTATAATATGTAGATATCTAAGTAGAAAAAATGTGAAAATATATAATTAACATTTTTATAATTAATTCTTCTTTCTAATTTCATTAATCTTTCTTACCTTTCGTTAATTTCATTAATTCTTCTTCCTCTTATGGGATATTTTTTATCTTTTTTTCTCTTCTTCTTCAATCTATTACATTTTAATTTCATTTTAATTCACTAATTCAATCAAAATATATAAATATTTTTTATATATAATTGACAATTAATTATTAAGGTTGATGAATCCATAATTGTTGTGTACTATATCTTTTTAAATTTATATTTTAAGTATTAAATGTTAGTTAGAATCATTAAATAATAATTATTATTTTTATAATAGTCTTATGGAGACAAATCAAGAAGATCCAAACTCATATTTCAATTATGTTTGTATACGTGATGTAATATTTATAAATATATATCATTGAATTTGGATTTGAATCTTGAAATCTTTTACAATGAGATAATTTGACATATTTCTTATGTGGCTAAAGTAGGCTCTTGAAATTTATGATGCAAAAGGTGCACAGACTGATGAATAAGATGAGCTTATAGATGGACTAGCAATCATTAGAATGTTAACCATTGAACCTAATGTCTGAATATATAATATATTTCAGATTATTATAGCTATCTCAAACTCTTTTCACATATACGCCACAATTTCAATAATGTTTACTATTATTTGACAAATTTTAAGGTATATTATGTGCATTGGTCAAACAATTGAGTGGTTAATATGTAAGGCTAAAGATTTCAAGTTCAAATCCACCGAGACACAATTTTTAAATTTAATTTTGACAATTACTAAAAGAAAAAAAAAGTTAAAGTATATTTGTGTTTCGTCTTATATTAATCTTAACAATTGTAATAAATATATAATACCGCTAAATAAAAATAATAATAATTATTATTATTAAAGATTTCTTCAATTGTTTTACAACTAAATTTAAATACCTCTCTTTACATTTTTTTCTACCCAAAACAAATACTTTTTCACTTTTTCTCTGCAACTTTATGCCATTTCGATGTCTTCTCATTATACAATCCATACATGCATTGTCATTTCTCAAATGAAATAAGACAAGAAAAGAAAAACTTAACACAATAAATGGATTGATTGTAAATTCCAAATTGAACTCAGGCAGCTTGTGAATTCAGACAGCTTGTGAATTCAGACTCTCCCTGCCTTGAATATAAATATATGCCTGAAGATGAAAAAAAAAAGAAAAAAGAATAAAGCAAGTGAGAAAATATGGGTGTAAAAACAGAAATTCAATAAGGTAATTAAAAAATGATGGGTAATTTTGCCTTGTTTGTTTTCATCCTTTTCTCTTCTTCCTTATCTCTCAATGATCGAAGACGAGATGTCCTCTGCAACACCAACAGATATAATGATTTTTTTTTCATATGTGATGGGAAATGAAGATGGGTAGAGTTAGTTACCATGCAAGCTAAGTTGATCTCGTTGAGACGATAGAGGCGGTCGAGCTCGAGCTCGAGCTGCTTCTGCACCTCCCCTCTGTTGAGACTCTCCTTCATTGCCAAATCCAGCAGCATGGACCTCTCTCTCAACATCTTCTCGTTCCTCGCCTCCTCGCACCTCAGTCTTTCCAGCTTTTCGCGTGTGGCGTTCAACGGCGGATCAATGGACTCCTTCTTGACTTGGGTGAAGTGGGATGGAGGAACATTCTCTTTGTTGAAGGTAGAAATCTCCACGCATGGCTTTGGATTCATGTTACTGGCGGATTGATTCTTGGGTTGAAGAGGTCTCCGGTGGCCGCCGGAGAATGGGGGCTGAGCTGCCAGCATTTTGAGGTTTGGGAATGTGATCTTTTCCTCCCTCGTGTTATGGTATAAAACCAAGTGTTTTTCTTTTGGGGGTAGTGGGTTTGAAATTTGAAAGATGTAGGCGGACTTAATTAATGGCTAAATGCAGCATATAATGTGTTTGGTAGAAAGTTGTGGAAGGCAAAGCAACCCAAATTCAAAACATCTACCCACCTTTTTCTTTTTGTACAAAGCAAAAACAAAAAAAAAAAGGCAAAGTTGGAATGATATATTTGTACATACAAACAAATTCATGAAGAATGTGATCATGTGTAGATATAGAGGAACTGAAAATGGGAAAGGAATGAATTGCTGAAAGAAAATAAAGAAAGGATGAAAGAGGAAGAAGGTGAAGCCAAATTATATACAGGCATTGTGGCATGAGGTTGAGATCATAAAAAGTCCATGGGTAGCTCCCAATCATCTCCCGGTTTTCTTTTATTTCTGCGCAATTTTCGACTTTCACGTCGTCTTTCTGAGTAATCTGCATAACCCTCACCATCCAATTCTTCTTCCACCTCTTTGTTCGAGTTGCCATCCCAGAACCCCTGCAATTTCACCCATTGAAAGCTTCATTTCTAAATCCAAATATGAATGAACATGGCAGAATCAGCAAGAGTTACCTTAGTTAGTCTTTGCAAGCGCGATACAGCAGCATCGCATACAATCACCATGTCCGGGAAAACTTCCAGCACATCATCCACAAATAAAGCATAGGTGCTTACCTAAAGTAAAACCGGAAATTACTCATATAAGTTAACAAACTCATATCATCTAAAACCACAAAATAAACCTACCAAACTCGAGGGGATAATGGTAATTCCAAATGAATCGAGCTCAAGAGATTCCAATGTGCCTGAACTCATATCAAAGGTGTAGCCACGCACCTACAAGTGAAACAACTATGGAAATATCAAGGACACCACCATTAATCTTGCCACACTCTTAATGAACAATGTACTGCACCTTGCCAATAGTTTGACGTCTCCGTGTTGTAACAGTGTATCCTACCTTGCAAACACAATTTGTTACTAAAGTTAACAGATGTAGTAACTTAAAACTTGGCAACATAGAAAGAGGGCGAAAGAAGTTTTTTTTTTTTTCCTTCAAAATGGTTGAGCCTTTAAAACTGAAAATCCAACTACATACAAAACTAGTGAAAATTAAAGAAAATACAACACATAAACATTGTGATTTTAATCTTTCTTTGTCTATAAAACATGTAAAAGCCAGTTCACTAGAATTCAAGATCCCTGATGACATCTTTTATGCTAATTTCAAATATGAACACCATGTCAAAAACATAATACCAAGCCATAAACAAAGGAATTCAGCAGGATTGATTCAGAGAACCCAGGGACTCGACACCTTATATTATTAGCAACACACTCTCTAGAGGGCCTTATCTCAGTTGTGAGCGAAGGAAAATTGTCTCAGCTCCATAAATCAATCTAAGTAAAAAACTGAATCCAATCTGTCCCCCCTGCGGATTGGAAGCAACAGGACATACCAATGTCTCCAGTCCAACCAATTTAATATCATCTTCCATCACAATCTCGTCTTCAACAAGTATAACATCTCCCACCTAGCATCAACATCAAACATATCAAGTCAAACAACTACCAGAATCACCACCTTCCTTAGGGAAGTCAAACAACACAACTACCAGAATCACACACAAAATGCAAAAGGAAAAATTATTAAGAACATATTTACAGTTAATAACTACTTGCTACACATATATCCAAGGGAAGTAAAAAATAATACAAAGTAAAAGATATACCTCCCATGCCCTCCTCTTCCTGAAACATGTAATATGTTTACCACTAGACGATTCCAAAATTTGATAGGTTGAGTTGAGAAAAAACTTGCAATGAAATTCAATCTATATCTCAAGAATAACCTGTGTGATCTCCTTCAAAAGAAACCTTTCGGAGTCTCCTGAAAGCAAGCTTGGCTTCACTTCAACAACCATTACAACCCACTGTGCATAAAAAATTAGAAACTTTTAACACAATACAAAGACCAAATTCACCGAGTTATTAAAACTAATGATGAATTTTTTTCCTTTTTGAAGCCTGAATGCATAAAATAGAAAGACAGGAAAGAGTTGTGACTCACTGAGCTCGTGTCGACCCATAGCTGAGTCACGAAACCCAAACTGAGAGCGGAGCGAATGCTGATAACTTGCTTCGCCATGACACTCGATCTCCTCATCATCTGCCTACTGCTCTTCGCCGCATCACCTCTGCGTCTATTGTTGTCCCTTTCTAATCCCGAATCAATATCATCCTCCTTCACCAACTTACAATCTTTCTCGGTAGCTCTACACGTGAAAACTTCCTCTACTGACTCATCAATTCCGCAATTCTCAGCCAGTTCCCCCACTTCCGGCTCATCCTTCCAGCCCTTGTTATCTCTGCTCCCTACAACTTCACGAATTTTTGCCTTGTCCCGTAATCCAAAATCTCGAGCAGAGTCTACACTATTGGATCTCGATTTGGAGTCATTAACGCTGCATTTCACGAATTTGGGCAGTCTGAGACATGTTGTAAACCCTAATTTATGGATTCGGGGGAAAAACTGTGGAGGCAAATTGACCAACGGAACGCAGTCATACATGGCCGGAATTGGGAATTTTAGTTCAAAGAAGATAGGATTTCCGATAAATAATTGAATCCAAAAGAGAGCGTGATTTTGTCGATGGCCGCACCTTAGATTGAACTCAACTCCGAGTTAGATTTTCGCCGCCGGCCATTATCTTAATTCCAAACTTAAATTGTATACGTATTTACACCATCTTGAGTTACTTAAGACGAAATCAATAAGCCTACAAAATGAAGAAGGAAAATTCCCAAAATTTATCTCTCTAGCTTTAATGATGATAATAAATTAATGATTTGCAGCAGAAATATTTTTCTTCTGACAAAGATTATGATTCTAATGTTGTTTCTTTTTGTGTAAAATTGTAATATTATTCTAATGTTACATTATGATGGTTTCCAAAAATAGATTTAAAGAAAAAAAAAGTGCTAGATATTAATAAAAACATCAAAGTTTAAGATATAAAATAATACTAAACCTTAAAACATATTTTTTAATAAATAATAGTTTTCAAAATTTGAAATATGGAAGTATCTTGGGACATCTCATCAACATTTTTGTTGTGGCGATGCTATTAATGTGTGTGTGTTGATCAGAAGCAAGGAGCATTGTTGTTTGAATCAAGTCCACAAACGTAGACATGGTAAAGGATAAACCTAGATTGAGGCGCCAATTCCAAACAGCGCTCCATTTCCATGGCCTCTCTCGTATCCCCCACCGCCACTGCACTTCAGTTCCGCCACTCAAACCCTAATTTGATCTGGTCCGTCAGCAGAAGGAATTTCACCATCAAATGCAATGCGCTCTTCAACGACAATCTATTAACCCAAACTTCCCTTCATTTGGAGCAACCCCTCTCCCACTTCCAGCAGCTCGCCGCAGATCTCCCGGAGGTCGAGAAATGGGGATTGCTGGTTTTCGCGGGGGTTTCCTGGATTTACTTGACGGCGAGGCCCGGCGTTCTGATTGGAGCTATTGATGCGTATATTTTAGCTCCTCTGCAATCAGGAGTGGACTCGTTGAGTGGGCGGCGGAGTTTGAAAAGGACTGATTTCTTAGTCGGCGATAGAGTGGGCGAGGGCTCGTTTGGGATTGTGTATTCTGGAGTAGTCGTGCCGAAGAATGTGAGCGTTGATGAGAATCTTCGGAGTAAATCGAGACGGAATCGGATTGATGAAAGGTTTAAAGACAAGGTTATCCTCAAAAAGGTAATTGCTCAATCCACCATTGTTATCGTTGCTTTATTGAAGATCAGAATCCGAATTGAATTGATGAATCAACTCAGGTGAAAATTGGGGTTAAAGGTGCTGTGGAGTGTGGAGAGTTTGAAGAGTGGTTCAATTACAGACTATCTCGAGCTGCCCCTGAAACGTGTGCAGAATTTCTCGGTAGTTTCGTAGCAGATAAAACCAACACTCTTTTCACAAAGGGTGAGAAATGGCTTGTGTGGAAATACGAGGTGATCATTCTCATCTCTTTGTGAAACACAAAGTCTTGTTTTTCGAGTGAAAATTGCATCTAATTTTGGTGCAGGGAGATTTAGACCTAGGAGATTACATGAAAGATCGAAGCTTTCCTTTGAATTTAGAGTCTGTGATGTTTGGACGAGTTCTACAAGGGGTGGAATCAATGGAAAGGAATGCTTTGATAATCAAACAAGTAATGCGTCAGATTATAACATCATTGAATAAGATTCACAACACAGGAATAGTTCACCGTGATGTGAAGCCCTCAAACTTGGTAGTGACCAAGAAAGGGCAGATCAAACTGATTGATTTTGGTGCAGCCACAGACCTCCGGATAGGGAAAAACTACGTCCCTAATCGGGGCTTGCTCGACCCGGATTACTGCCCACCGGAGCTCTACGTGATGCCTGAGGAAACCCCGATTCCTCCACCGGAGCCCATTGCAGCCCTTCTGTCTCCAATCTTGTGGCAGGTATACATTGTTCAAGAAACATTTTCTTTTCATTTTATTTCATTATAATTGTAATGTTGATGCATTGTTGTTGGCAGCTGAATAGTCCTGATCTATTCGATATGTATTCTGCCGGGATAGTGCTACTTCAAATGGCGACGCCGGGGTTGAGGTCTACGGCGGGGCTGAAGAATTTTAACAACGAATTAAAGGGGGTTGGTTATGATTTGAATAGATGGAGGGAGAAGACTAGGATGAGAGCTGATTTGAGCATTCTTGATCTTGATTCTGGCAGAGGGTGGGATTTGGCGACCAAGCTTGTATCGGAGAGGGGGGTGTTGAAAAGGGGGCGTTTGTCTGCAGCAGCTGCGCTCAGGCATCCTTATTTTTTGCTAGGTGCTGATCAAGCTGCTGCTGCTCTCTCCAAATTCAATTTCATCAACCAATAGGCTCACTATAGCTATATATTACTATGTGAGTCACTCCAACTTCACTTAAATAAAATTCTACAACGTTTCCCCTTGTTTTCAAGATTACTGCTGGAAATCACCCACAAGGTTGTCTTGAGAAGCCATTTTTTTTTCCCATGTATATTGGCCTAGTTCATATATTTACTTTTCCTTCTAGCTTTGCTGTCTCCATAATCTATACAATTATTAATGTGTTGTAATTCTTCAAGTTAATACTCTCTCGGTCTTATTATTTATTACACATCTCTTTTAGGCACTAGTATTTAGGAGAGTTGAAAAGTCACAAAAAGTGGTATTGGAAATTTATATTATTTAAAATTGTGCTAATAATAAAAGTGTCTTAGAAAGGAAACGTGTTATGTTATTTGGGTCGATCTAAAATAGAATACATGTCATGAATAATGAGACGAAGAGAATAGTAAGCTCTTCATTTTAAGCTTGGACATGACAACATTGTATAATGTAAAAGTGTAAAATCATGAACCCAAAGATGATTTGAGATACACCATTATATTCGAGTATGCAAAACATCGAAATTTGTTACCAAGAATGTGGATAGATATCAAGAGAAGCAAAATGAACAAATTAAGTAAATGACGTTAGTCTTAGTCCCAACATCTTATTGGGTATTAAGAGAAAAAGGATAATTTTGGAATGTGTTGATTTTAGAATGAACTATAAAAAATTGTTGGATAATTATAATCTCACTTTTGCAAAATAATTATTGGATAATTATATTCTCATTTTTGCGGTTCCTCATGAATTTTATTACTAAAAATAGTCTCTAGACTAATCTCATTTGATGTCATTTTGCATTTTTTAAAGATTTTTTTGTTATTTCTCTCTTCTCATTCAAACACTTCTCTGTTTTTTCTCCCACTCTCCTCTCCTTTTTATCTCTCTCCTCTCTCCTCTCTCCTTCCTCTCTTATTTCTATCTCTTCTGGAGCAAGATCCCACCACTGCCACCACCTCTCGGCCTCCACCTGCTTCTGCTGCTTTATGATGGCGCTCAGCCTCTCCCTCCTATAATTGGTGTTCAACGAGTCAGCATAGCATCCAGCCCCATCAGCTTTCCCACCACCCCCCAGTTGGCACCAAATGACACCCACTACCGCTGGCAGCCTCCATATCTTCTCCGACTCCATCTCTCCGGTGAAGGACGACCGGTACATGGCGTCATTCCCGTCCAAAGAGAAGCGGGGATACAGATTCAACGCCTTTCTCGCACTTCGAAGAATGTCGCAACTGCTCATACACGACATTGTATTTGCATCTACCTTGCTCTTTCTACTCATCTTCTCCTCCATCTCCAACGGTAGGATCATCTCATCCAAAGTTGGCTGTCTTTCTCTCTCTCCATCCGCCATGCAAGCGGAATGGGCGTCGAGAATGGAGGTGGAGCTCTCTCCGTTGAACAAATTTCTCAACCCTTTCTTCATCTTTCGAACCACCAAAGGGTTTGAGTGAACCTGAACATGATGATGGCCTTGATACATGTACATTATTGCTCTCTGATGTAGCAGGCCCTGACTTGACGTCTGGTTATTGGCGGCACTCTGCATTTGACAATGAGATAGAGCTCTGAGATTTAATAAACTTAAGCAAAGAGAATATAGGAATGTAAGATGATTTTATTACTCTTCTTGCACCACTTTTCACAGAACCCCATCACAATGTTTGTAGAAATAGGAAGACAAGCCTGCATCGAATTGCTTTAATTTGAACATGCACTTGCAAACTTGAGCATATAGTTACCATCAGTTTGTCACAGGAAAACAGGAAAAGGGGTATGCATAAAAACTTATCGGCATCCAGATTTTGCGTGGTTCTTAGATTCACTCTTGACCTAATAATGTCAAGGATAGACAAGAAGCCAATAATGTAATAATTTGCTAGCAATTAATCTTATTGTAATGTTCAAGGATTAAATTAGAAAAACAGACCATGATCTATCTCTTTATTACAATATCAATAACATCAGATGAACGTGTGAAGAGTCTCTACTTCTCAAACTCAAACCCATATATCCTAGTGTAGGATGCTGATTACCAAAAGCAACGACCACTTAGAAATCTGGACTAAAATACTTATTAGCATCGATTATGAATCACGAATGGATGAGCAATGGACATCAACTATAGATGAAAGATTGCTTGAGTAAAAATGCTTACGTTAAAGGGAATTATATCTTCCTGGGAAATACAACACTTCACTCCAGAGACGTCCACCCGTCTTCTGTTGGCCAGAGATGCTTCTTTCAGTAGTTTCCATAACTTTTCATTGTGTACATATTGCTTCCTCCAAATTCTAGTTCAACAGGGCTAGACTCCTCATGGCCTCTCAATTGTCCCGGATTAAACTCCCATATGTGGAGAAACGAATGCAACAATTTTTTCAGTGCACGGGAGAATACATATAGTCAAGGCATGAGCAACAACGGAAAACTCTTTTCCTTATACTATTTATGAACCCCACAACAACTTTTCCTTTAAAATTTTGCTCATCGCAATAAAGGTCGAGCCTTAACTTTCTTTACATTATTTATCTTTTTGTTTTTAATTCTTTGATAATTCATATAATTTTCAATTTCATTGCAATTTGAAATTTGAAAATATAAAATCAATCATATCAACTCAAGTGAACAAAAGAAAAAAAAAACGACTTATACTATTCATGGGTCTCACAAAAACTTTTTCTTTAAAATTTTACTCCATGCAACTGAGGTCGAGCCATAACTTTCCCTTACATTATTCATCTTTTTTTTAATTCTTTGATAATTCATATAATTTTCAATTTCATTACAAATTTGAAATTTGAAAATATAAATCAAGCATATCAATTCAAAGAGAAAAAAAAAACAAAAAAATGAAAATTAAATAAAAAAACCGAAAAAATAAAAAAAATTGAAAATTTACAAATTTGTATTAAGTATGTTTTGAACCCAAATCAAAGGCAATAAGAGAAAGCTCATTTGCCACTAGGGCAAGAGATTTTTTGTGTAATAAAATAATACATAAATTATATAAAATCAAAAAATATTAAAAAAGAAAAAAAAACGATTTTTGTGTCATCACATGTCAGAGGGCCATGAGCCTTACTTGCGCGAAGAATCGCCATCTCTTCCTTGCTGCAGTGGCGGGATTTTTGCGAAAATGAGGGGAAAGAGGAGCGGCTCGCAGTGCGAGACGCTGTTGCTGTTGTTGTTGCTCTCATGTGCAACGAAGGAACAACATGATCACTAAGAAAGAGAGAGAGAAAAAATATAAGGAAGAAAAAGAAAAAAGAGAAGGAAAAAAATGGCAAAAAAGGGTAAAATGGTTTGAAAATGTGTAAAATGACCTTAAATGAAATTATCTCCATTTTTATTAATAAATGAGAGACCATAAAAATGAAAATGTAATTGTTGAGAGACAATTTTTGTAATTAAAATGAAAGTGGACGAAATTAGTACTAGGGAGGGGGATGCCAAAGTCAAAAAGGTAGGAGGCGGTTAAAGCGTGGGTGGTCCATGCCAGGCAGGCGAGGCTCCCAGTCCCAGCAAATTGGTATGGGGAATGGGTGGAACCCACCCCACAATGTGGGCCCGCATTCCAACCATTGCACAACTCACTCTTACCTGAATTCCACACATTGGAGACTTTATATAAGTAGATTTTGTTATTGGGTCTGAATTTAAAAACAAAAACCGCGTTAACCAAAACAGGTTGTGGTTGCGTTCGTCTCTATTCATGTAACCTCAATTATTATTATTATTATTATTCTCATTATTATTATTTAATTAGTTTTTCCTAAAGTGTAAACACTACCAAAAGCTACTCCTCCAAATAAACATTTATAAGTCATATAAAATTAAATACTCCTATTTAATGAAAATCCAGACACTAAACGCGCAGCAGCAGCTATTACCGAACTTCATATTTAGAATGAACTGAGGGCATTTTAGTTATTCAATAATCATGCTTAGACTGTCAATTACTCCACCCCGATATAAAAAAAAAACATCCTTCTTCACCTCTCTCTCTAGTTTCTTGTGATCATATTTCTCTCTCTAAAACCTCGACATTCAACTACAGCGCCTGCAAGCTCAGATTTTCTCTGCTGGTTTTTATTTCTTTCTCATATATTTGGCCGTTTCCTTTTTCTGCGCAACTCACAAATGACTTGAAGCTCGCATTTTTCGTGTTCTGCTGCTGATTTTTTTAGGTATTTTATTCTTGCTTCGTCGTTTTTTTATTGCTATGAGCTTGCTGTTCCTCGAAATATCTTGCTTTTCAGCTGGAGTTCTTGTGGATCTGTGAAATTACGCTACCTATCTTTCTTTCTTTCTTTCTTTCTTTTGGGTTTTTTGCGGCAATGTTTATTTTTTTGTCGAGCTGTATAATTGGACCTGTTTCCTTGGTTGTTAGATCTTAAAATAGTTTTTTTAAGTTTAAAATATTGGATTTTATGCGTGTGAAGTTGAGAGTTCTGAGTATTGCAATAATGTTGTTGTTGTGGTAATATGTTGTTATCTATGTTCGGGTTAATTTTGAGCAGTTTATAGATCTGTTGCTGTGATTGAACTAGAGGTTGGCGATATTGATGTAGTTCAATTTGATTTTTGCAGAAAATTTGGTGGCTAATTTCTAGGGTTTTCCATCTATCATCTATGAAGAACAGCAATAAGTTTGTGCTGTGGTCAGCTCTGGGTTTTGTGGTGGTGGTATTTGTGATTGATGTAGTTTCAGCAGCTGATTACTCACCAACAGATAAGATCTTCTTGAACTGTGGGGGGCCTCCTGATTCCGCGGACACCGATGGCCTGAAATGGACGTCAGATATTGGGTCAAAGTTTGCCCTTTCAAGCACCACGTCTTCAACTGCAACCGCATCTGTGCAGAAACCATCAGTACCGGAGGTTCCTTACATGTCTGCTCGAATTTTTCAATCCGAGTTCACCTACAGTTTCCCAGTGGCGTCTGGTCGCAAGTTCCTGCGCTTGGTCAGTCCACTGGGTTCAATATCGACAACAGCACAACACTGGAGAATGTTTATCTGCTGAATGTGGGTGGAAATGACATTTCCTCATCTGATGATACAGGTCTGTTCAGATCGTGGCGTGATGATTCAGTTTATATATTTGATTCAGTTTATATATTTGTTTCATCAGTCTGAGGATTTTCAGAATTTTCAGCAGTGCCTGCACATAGGCACTTAGAATTTTTATGTTTACAT
>JAYDZE010419460.1:0-16654 GCA_034509125.1 Monilaria moniliformis | reverse complement strand
GTCCTTTAGCTATTGTTCTTGAAAAATGACCCGGTTTGGCCCATTGCTCGAAAGAAGTTTTTACGGGATCCTTATCCTTATCCTTATGACATAGCCTGGCTTGGCCTTCTCCACGTGTAGATCTTCTAATCTGTTCCCAAATTCTAGGTTTGAATATTGATGTGAGCAATACTATCAAACCTATAGGACTAGAGAAAGAAGGAGAAAACATAAAGATGGAGGCTGGGGTTTGAAAAATTCGAACCCTAGCAGGGGAAGATTTCTCTGTGTGTGTAATGTTGTGAAAAATTGATTGTATATTCCTTCTCATTCTCTCCTATTTATAGAATACAAATGAGCCATATTAGAGATCCAAGGAAATTTAGACTAGGCCTCCTTATTGGGCTTTCACTAATTAAATTGAGCCCCAATGTAATATAATCCCAATGGAATATTAATTTGCAACACTATAGTAATTAATATTAGTTTACCTGTCCAAATCCAAATTACAAAGAATTTGGGCATCATTTTCAATTGATTTATTTCTCATGTTTACGATTCTAATGTCCATTAATTAATTTAAGCTTGCTGCTGGCTTTAATTAATTAATATCTTTTACCAAGAGTGGTCTAATTCAAAATCCATTATTTATTATACTTTGGAATAAATTGCAAGCCAGCCCGACTTCTGTATAATAAAACCTTTATTGAACTTCTCTGGGGGATATTATCAACCCGGACTCTCCCGGGACGCAATTCAGTGTAATAACAATTATAACACCTCTAGATATTAATTACCACTGCCCAAGATATCAGGATTCTTGGGCTACGGAAAACCTGTACCTTTTGATAAATCAAACCAGTGCATAATCAATATCGTATGCTCAATGTTATATATAAAGGTTAAGAAATAAATAATCACCGAGACTTCGTCTTTCAGTAATCAGCAAGAAAGACTTATCTTAACGTGAGTCTGTTTAGTGCTATAACACACCCGTGTCATTTGTTTACCAATGTTAGTAAACTTTTGGACTGACACTGCAACCTTTTACGATTGATTGTCTGAGTCTATCTAGGTTGTGAAACATTAGTTTTTCTTCTACAAGAAACCGACTGAGAGACCTTCACTGATAACCTGATCAACCCATTAGTCTATAGTGCAGAAGACTTAGACATGTTTGCTTAATCATAACAGTTTGTAAGACATGTCCCTCGGCGCACAACGAGCCTCTGTGCAGGCGGCAGGAGCAAGGGGCGTGGGGCATCACTGAGGCCGAGGACGAAGCCCCCGGCTAGACTTTACCAAGGTTTTCTCGTCGTTCGTCGAGAAGGCGCGAGCCCTCGGTAGCGTCCCTCGGCAGGCCCTCAGCGTGTCCCTTGAACGACGGGGCATCATGCACAACACGTGGGTGACGGGCAGGTGCAGGTTGGGCATATGCACCGGGTGGCCCTCGGCAGCCAATCCGCTAGTGCAATGGTATGGGCCAGCCCAGCACTGGCCCGATAGTAGATGGAAGCGGGCTTGGGCTGGGCCACTCGGTTGAAGCAGGCTTCAATTGGGCCATTTTTAAAACTCAGGACCGGCCCGGGCTCAGGCCTATTTGAAGCCCAGCACAAGCCTAGATAAGGCCCATGTTAAATACCCATGACTGTTAATAAATAAATTCCATAATCACTACACATGAAAAACCTTGAGATACCTTTTCCAGAATTAGGCATTTGGTCTAGCGGTATGATTCTCGCTTTGAGTGCGACACGTGCCGATATCAACTAAGATCCCTCTAGTCTATACATTTTTTTCTACCCGTTTTCCTAATTTTCCATTGCCCCACTATTACATCATAATTTCTTTAATTCTTCGTTTCTTCTCCTAATTTTTCTTCCACCACCCCACAATATAATCTCTTTAATTATTCCTTTCTTCTCCTATTTTTCATGTTTCAACAGCACATGATAATTTCTTCATTTCTTCTTCTTTCAGTTTTTCTCTTTTCTGCTGTTCGACATATGTTACTGTCGATTTGTTGCTGATTGTTGTTGAATTTAACTGTTTTAATTGTTGCCCATTTCAATTGTTGCCAATTTTTGGCAATTTCTGCCTTCAATTGTTGCTGATCACGCCGTCACTGAGTCAACTGTTGGAGTGTCGGCTAGATTAATTTCTGCCGATTTTTGTTTGATTTTCGTCAATTTTTAGTTGCCGGTTTTTGTTCGATTATTTGTTGCTAGTTTGTTGTCAATTTTTCTTCAATTAATGTTATTTGCTGCCAGTTTTTATTTAATTTTTGTTCAATTGGTGTTATTTGAGAATGTTTGCTACCGATATTTCTTTAACTATGATGTGCTGCCTAGTTTTTATTCAATATTTTCTATTCTGCCTTTTTATTTATAGCGTTATTTGCTTCGAGTTTTTGTTCAGTTTCTGCCGATTTATTTGTTATTTGGTGTTAGTTGTTATTTTCTATTTTGCCAATTTATGTCTAGCGATTATTTGCTTCGAGTATTTAATCTGTTTCTGCCTATATATTTCTATTGGCTTACTTATGTTTCTGTTCAGTAAAGTTTAGTTTCTGCCAATTTAGTTATGTCTGCCGATTGATTTCTAAGTATTATTATTTTGTATTAGACTATAAGTAGATATCTAATCAGTTTTCATGTAACAACTTAAGTAGATTTAAGAAGTTTCTATTCTGTTTTCTATCTTTTAAAAATGAAAACATTTTTGAAAAAATCTGCTAATTCATCTTCTAAGACACCACAAAGTGATCCTCTTGCTGTAGAATTCATGTCTTCAAATTTACCACAAATGATAGAAGAGGAAATAGAAGAACAAGTATCTCTTGTGGATACCCAAACATCTACTTCTATTACAAAATGACCAATTAGAGCTAAGACTAGTAAAGTGTGGGATTATTTTCATTTAAACAATGAAATTTTTTTGTAAACTTTGTAAAACTGAATTATGATTTAAACCTAATAGTGGCACGGGTACTCTAACTAGGTATTTAAATTATCATCACAAGAATTGAAAAGATAATGACTTGTTAGACAATGGTAGATAATAAAATTTGGATGTTTCATATAGTGGCACCATTGCATATTATGCATATAAACAAGATGAAGTTGACACACTCAAGATTTTTTCTATTTTAGTAATTAAGTCTGAAGCATTTTAATTAGTTTTGATCTTATATAGCTTTGTTTAGGTTTAAATATCTATCAATTGGTTGATTGATGAGTTTATTGAATTTTGAAGGAAAAAGATGCATAAAAAGGTGTTAAAAGGCCAAAGGATCGAGAACGACACATGTTCAATGAAGATTGGATCCCAAACGGACCTTTTGGGAAGAGCCAAGGGCCACATGGTCCATATCCAGCCTCGACAAACCAAGAGTTCGAAGACCGCACTAAAAAACGGACTGTTTCGGAAGACATGCATACCAGACAGACCGTTTAGCAATACAGGATCAGAGATATCACAGCTCGTGTTGGGAAATAGAGCAGAAGGCCAATACCATATTAATCGTTTCCCACTTCGGATTTGCTTGAAAAATTCAATACTTAGCCAATCAGGCCCTATATTTTTCAGGTTTTTTGTGCCTGAAGAGACTTCATGCACGGTTTTGAGAACAACTCCGGCACCATTCAAACCATATTTTTATATATTTTATGTTCAATCCATCCACCATCTTGTTGATGAAGTCCTTGCCCAAGTAAAAGGAAGTTTGTGAAACAATCAAAGACAAGAAAAAGCTCTACCATTCATACGGGTTCTTTTAGCCTTAGTTGTATATTTTGTTTTGAATACTTAGCCATGCTTGGGTAGTATTTTTTTATTATAGGGTTAGAAAGTACTCTCTCCGTCTGCGAATAAAAGTCCCATTTTGCCGTTTCGATCCGTACGCGAATACATGTCCCATTTGACTTACTATTTTAGGCTGAGAATACTACCCCTATTATTTCTAATAATTACATCAAATGTCATCACTTTACAATTAAAAAAATTAAAAAAAAAAACCTAAATAAACCCTACCCACCGCCCACACCTACCCAGAAACCATTCATTTCCCATTCTAGAGAATTCTCTCCAAACCCTACCTGCGCCGCCTCGTCGTCGACCCTTCTTCTTCGGTAATCTTCATTGGAGGATTTTCCATCTTCTGTAATGGCCGAATCCTCAATCGATTTCAACATCGAATCGATTGAGATGCCTGTTGTAAGTCATTTTTCCCCATTCCGACCTATTCATGGGAGGAAAATAGGTCTTCGTCCTTCAACTCCACCGTCGAGTCGTTTTCGACCATGGTCCCTGAAACTCCCTTCCCGACCAACGGTGATGATATCTCACTTCCACCTACAACAATAAATCTATCTGATTATGAGAAATGGTACCTTGAATTTCTAAGGATTCTATGCCCTAGCGTGTTAAAGTTTCTGTAAATCCGTGAGTCTATTCTTGATCTCTTTCTTTAGAGCCACCCCTATGAACAACTTGTTCTAGTTTTGGAGGTTTTGGCGTCGATTACACCCTATGATGAGTAAATCTGAGGGTTTGGGATCCAGTAACACCCTATGATGAGCATATCTAAGGGTTTTTGGCTATGGTAACACCCTATGATGTTCTAGCTGTGGATATTTTGTTTTGCATGTGTGTCTGTGGGTTTTTTTGTTCGGATATTACCCTTAATCTTTGGCTTCAGTTACACCCTATGATGTGAACTTCTGAGGGTTCTTAATTCAGATACTGCACTTGATCTTAACCTTGTCATCCCACTGTATTCTGTGTGTAAAGCCACCCCTATCATGGTTTGGAGGTTTTTTGTTGCTTGATTACCTGATGATTATGTGTATATGTTCGATGGTTTGGAGGTTTTATGTTGCTTGATTACCTGATGATTATGTGTATATGTTCGATGGTTTGGAGGTTTTATGTTGCATGTGTATATTGTTTGAGGTTTGTTGACTCTAAGAGTTTTGAAACTGATACTGCACTTGATCTTAGACTTCGCATCCCTCTGTATTCTGTGTTTATAGCCACCCCTATTATGGTTTGGATGTTTTGTCTTTGATAAGATTCCATGATGAGAAGATCTGAGGTTTTTAAATTCAGATACTATGCTTGATCTTAGGCTTTTCATCACACTCTTTCTGTGTTTGAAGTCACCCTATCATGGTTTGGTGGTTTTGTATTGCTTGATAACCCGATGATGATGCATATATGTTTGATGTTTTGCATGTGAATTTGGTTTGATGTTTGTCGAATCTGGGGGTTTTCAATTTGGAATTTTGTTGCATATAACAAGCCAAAAAAATTTCTTCCTCATGTGTTTACATGCTAAACATCAACTACAAAACACTAGGATTCATGCTTATACTGTAAACATATGTTAAGTGTGATGTCTTAGTAACCAAAAGCTTTTGTTAGAGGGCCGATGTTATAGCTCGAACCATCATTATTTTCAGGCGTTGTTTAAGATACTCCAAGCTGTCTTTTATCAGTCCCTCTTAAACTTCAAGTGTTGTAGGAAGTCTGTCATTCCTCAACAATCTGTTTTTATTCATATGAGGAATCTTATAGTTGTTCCCCCATTTCACTGTGTGTATTTATATGAGGCAAATTTGTAATGAGGAAGACATTGTTGAGGGATTGTGCTGAAAGTTCTTCATATGAGCAACACACATTCTTCAACAAGTCATCCACTCCTTGTGCTAACTTCTCATCTTTTAGTGATTGAATTGCTCTGAAAAAGCCAAGATCTAGAGCATATGTAGTTGGAGAATTGGCTGGTTGACATATCAGATGGATTTTGAATCCATCTGAGTTTTTGTAGCAGCTTGAAAGTTTATGTCACTTTCACTGATATGCGGTTTAGCAGTACCTTGTTGGATAATTATGTCTTTATTTGCAGTAGGAGGCCATTTGGCTTTAATGACTGGAATAATCTGTCCATATGCATTAAAATCTCTAAGTGATGATCTATTTTGGGTCTGATAGTTGTGTGCAATGATAGAAAAGAGTTACATGTTGGATTATGCATTCTTTAATGACTGATTTTGTGATTGGTTAAATTGGTTTGGTCTCCATTGTGCCTTTTGATCTGTTTTTTGAACTTCTTCTTGCTGGTTCTAAAGCGGTGAATGGAAATATGCCCACTTTTCCATCAAATATGATTTGTCCATCACATTCAAATTGCGGTCTGCTCACTGCACACATAAACATCACTTTGGTGATGAATCCTTTTGATTTACACGACTTGTATGACTCTTCTTCATCTGGCAGCAGGTAGTATCTGTCTGAACACTTACTTGGTCATATAAAACCATTTTTCCATCTATGTGTACCACATTGTGCATGGTATGATATTTCAATTTTAGTTGGCTGAAACTGACTTAAACACCATTTAAGCCCAACAAGCTTATTAACTTTAGTGAGTGTTGGCTTTATGGTACTTGTATGTGCTTTAATATGTTTATGCTTGATCCATTGCTTTAATGTACTTTTGCTAACATCAATTTTAATTGCCATCTTTCTAATTAAAGATCTTTCAATCATAGAAAGACTTCTTACATTATTTACATCAAGTTGCATTTTGTCTTTGCGTTGATAACCTTTCTTTTTTGATTTCATCATCACAAGTTCTCCATCCACCATCTGTGTTTTTGCTGTTTTCTACATTCTGTATATGGTTTTTCCACTGTTTAATAGTTAATGATAATTAAAAATTAAGTTGCATTAAGCAAGTTTAAGATTATACAGCTTATTATTGCACGACAACCTCGTACACCTTTTTATTTGTTTATTTATTTATTTTAACATGACATGATATAAAAATAAAATTCAAGAATAAAATATAGAATAATGAGTAATAAGTGAAAAAGTATATTTGTATTAGTTTGATAATCGAGTATTTGTAAATTATTAAACTCCTAAATGATTATAAGTTTACAATTATAAGTTTATAACTAAGTTACTAAACTATAATGTTGGTCCCAATCGAGTGAAAACTGGTGTATGGGAAATACACTACTTAAAATTTTTCGTTGTTTTTTTGCCTAGGTGATAAGGCTAAACAATTAGATTTCCAGCTTGGTTTGATTGACTAAATATAAATTGGCAAAGACGACTAGCTTATAGTTTGTCCAAATTGATGGCTTATCAAGAGTGATTGACAATTAGCTAACCTATTGACATATGAAAGTTTATCAGTTTGACAAACAATTGTTTATGTCTGGAATGTGGTGGCTTAGCTATTCGACTATTATGAAAACATTATACTTAGCCAATTAAGACTTTGTCAATATTAATGCACGCTAATTGAGTGTGGCAACTAGCCGTATGAAATGTAATGCTAGTTGTGTGTAGTGTAATGTTTGTGATGACAATTCAATGACACTTAATTGAATAGTTGAATCGTACACAACACAGATTTTAACATAGTTCAACGTAAAATTCCCTATATCTACTGATAAGTCATTTTTGTTGCTATGTATTTTGGGTCAAATTATGCTTATTTTGGATAAAATCTACACGTTAATTGTTATTTTGGTGTATGAAATGAACTAGACTGGAAGATGAGAGCATTAGGGGATAATATGGAGGAAAGTCATTGTTTGAAGTGCAAAAAAGAGGAAAAATTCGAGAATCGCAGAACAAGCTGCCCAACCTAAGCGTTGGCCATGCTCATAACCGACTTAAATCAACCAATGGGTAAAATGGTCATTGTGCAGAAATAACCGCGCTCACTAATCTATTGGAGCCGCAATATTTATAGGGAATGAGTCGGGGAGATTGAAAGAGACATTCTATGTATTTCATTATTTCCATTCACACACTCTCATTTCATCCTTGGAGAAAAATAAAATATGGAACAAGAGAGCAAGAGCATAATCTAGCTTAAGAGGTAAAACACGATTTCACTTTTACATTAGTTTATTTCTAATTTTTATGATGTTTCAACTTTGGTTTTCATGCTTAGCTAGCTTGGAGTTGTTGAAAAAGTTTGCTACTTGGTGTTTGAAGTTCATATCTTTTATTTTCTAGTTAAATTTTTTTGATCTTAGCTTAGATTTTAATTTCGATTTCAGTTTCGAGTGCTAAATAACCAAGTAATTTTAGATTCTGATTTGGTTGGACTTCGACGTTCCGATTTCAGTTTTTGATGCAAAAATTGCATATACTCATGTTTTTGTTTCCGACTTTATGTTCTCTGCGATTTCAGCTTAGTTTCCATGCTTTTGTGATGCAATTTCAATTTCTTACTTTCCTCTTGCTTGATGAGATTTAGTTTGGTTGTACTTAATTATCCTTGCGATTTGATGTTTTGGTGGTTGCTTCGATTTTCAGATTTCATGTTTAATGTTTACGAAAATGATTTCAAATGGGTTTGTTGATTTATTGGTGAATCCTTGAGCAATAGGTGTTAATATCTTTATATTTGCCACGAGTTAGTTTATTTGATGCAGATTTAGATTAGACTTAAAAAACTCTCATTTCAATTTCAAGTTGATTTCAAGTTTTGCAAAGTTTTAATGGCTGTTTTGTTGAAGTTTTCCCACAGTCTCATGCTATGCTCCATTTTCCCGTAAGCAACATTAGTTTAGATGCAATATTTTTTTCCAGTACATAAATCTAGGTTGCCCTGGTTAAACGTCAGAAAATCCATTAATATGTTTACAATTTATTTAGTTCAGATTTCAGAATGTTTTTAAGTTCAACTAATGTTTTCTTGTTTCCAAATATTTAATTTCGTTTCAAGCTCATGTAGTTAGTTAAATTTCAATTTCTTACTCGTAGTTTAATTAAGCTTTTGAAAAAGGAAAAAATACTCGAATTGAACATCATCACCAAAAGCCTTTTAATTGTAGAAAATTGAGTCAAATTTTGCCTATTTTCCTCATGTAATCGACCTCGCTTAACGTATACTAATTTAATAATCTTTCAAGAGTGGAAAAACAAAATTTCATTGGTGGAAAAACAAAAATTCTTTGGTAGTACAAGATAATTTACTAACTGATATCTCTTGCTTATGGGTGCAACGAACCTAAGTTCCTGTTTGATGGGTTGTTTGTTTCAGCCGACAAGAACGTAACCTTATCTTACCCACAGATACACTAGTCATGACTTGAAACTTCTTTACTTTTAGACGACGAACACTTTGTTGCTTACTTGCTTCTTACTTCTAACGCTTAACTCCTATTTTTTGGCTAAGCGGTAAGATTTGAAGGTTGTTCCAACTATATGAGCAAATCATTACAATGAAGAATAGTTCTAATAAATCAATTTACTCGATCGAAGCTTAAGATGATTACAAGATATGCTTAGGTTTAAGGGAAAATATGTGTGAGCTTAAGTAAGAGATTGACGACTACTTGGCATTGATTCTCTTTGGTTACTTAGCTATTATAGTACTTGAAAGATCGAGTTCTTGAGCACTTTAGTCATTTTCGTTCGCAGCAGTTCAGTAATCTTTGAAGGTTGAATATCTTCTTCTATTTATTGGCCTCAATTTGAAATGGTGTAATTGGATGAGCAATAATCAAACTTTGACCTGTGCATTGGGTTCTTCCCATTTAATTTTGTAGATAATTGTTGACCTATCACTTTCACCATTTGCGACTTTGTACGAGATCTCTGCAATCTCGGATTTGTTCCATAAAAATGTTAGAGTACAAAAGATATTTTTTTATAGCCTACGAATAATTGAATAAATGTTGGCTATATTGATCCTTACTATCTAGACGCTAGCTTCATTCATGCTGGCTGTTGATATAACTAAAAGAAATTGAAAATGGGAAGTGATTGTAGTCTACATGAAAACAAATTAAGCAAATACAAGGAAAATATCATAAGACATTTAGCCACATATAACGTCAGTAGCAAGGCTCCCAATAAATTTAGTAATTTTAGAAACATATGTACATGAGGTATATCTATGTAAAAAATTATCTAAATGTGGACCATTATGTAATGCAATTGTGAGACCATAATGCAAGCTTAATGAGTATGTGAACTATATATATTTGAACCATATATATTCACTAGGATATATACTTCTCGTACAATACGTGGTGATTATGATTTGATACTCATTTGAGGTGCTCAAATACTTTGTGGTTTTTGGTTAAATTTAATAAAATAAAAATTTGATTTCGAACTTATAATTCACAAAATGAAAAGTAATAGCAGTAGATATAAAGATGGATAATATATTTAATTTTTTTAATGAATCGAATAAGTGTATAAGTTATTTATTTACAACCCTTCTAAAACAAAAGTAAACATTGATAATCAACAACAAAACATAAACCTAATATAAAAAAAAAATGTTAGTGCGAGAATTTAAATCTTTTTGAAATATTAATAAGCACATAAAAATATAGAGACTTACATTAATAGCCATTAAATAATTGCTTAGAATAGGAAAATAAAACATGTATCCTACTTCATAAACAACAATAATTTGAAACAAATTATATAGTTTAGGATAAATAAGTTAAATTCCTAAACCTTGATTTTTTTTTATATAAAAGAAAATTACAGTTAATGGCACCCGCAACGATCAATACCAAACCTAACGAAAGACTTTTTCTTTTATTACGGGATAATTTTGACAGACCAACTCTATTAAATGTAGGCTGTGGCCCTTGCAGGATTTATTGTACAGTGTATCGAAATGTAATTGAAGTATACGAAAAATGGGGTGAGAATGACAATAATATCTTTAAAATAAAAATGACAATCTATCTATGAATAATTCTTGGGCAAATTAATTAATGCTTAAAATATATGTATCAATTTATGATCAATTTACAATTAGAAGACATATAATTGAGCAATAACATGACTCATGCCCTTCAAAATATCATTTACTAAAATTTGTGATAATTAAGCAATTTTTCATATATTTCTTAAAGTTCAAATACACATAATTGATTGTTTACAACCCAAATTAGTCCCTATAAATAGTAGTAACAGGGTTATCTCAAATCAGTGGTTATTGTGTTATGTTTGAGCTATTTTATTTCACGCATTGACTTAGTTTATGATGTTTGTTTTGCAAATATAGTAATGCAAACTAAAATCAAATGGATGTGATTAGTGTGGGCAGCAAGGTGAAAGGATATGACGCATATATGATTACATTCTGATGTTTGTCAGTTAAAGGTATTCAGAAAATCAACTGGATTTGTATAGCATGGATTTTTTTCCTGTATCAGTAATTCGATGTGATATACTCAATTAAACCTTTAGTTGCAATATATAGCTTGTGGTTGACATAATTTTGTGTGATATTTGTCCATAGATTAACAAGGTGACTGGTGCAGCAGAATGAAAATGAATGGTATAGCTATCTGTGTGTTCATTCTCATTCCTATGATTAGTAATGTTATTTAATTAGGAATTACCATTCCAGATGAAATTCTTATTTCCAAAGGATTGTGAATAGTTATTCTATCAACAAGCCATAGATTTATCATTTCTAGACTTCTAGTTATTACAAACAACACAACCTTGATTTGGTTCAACTAAGATGACACACCCTTAAAGTTGGGCAGCCGCCTTTATCTGGAAATAAGAGGCATCGAGTGATGCTGCTGAAAAGTGATGATATCAACTCCTATGATCATAAGTTTACTTCAAACATAAGGATTTTGAGTTTAGTAAATCGAGTATGATCTAATGTTCCCAAATTGGTGCTTTGGGCAGAAGAGAAGTTGCTGAGTATGCCTAAATCCTCCCCACTTGCAGAGATTATTATAATGGAAGATTGGTAAATTTTTTTAATGTTCTCTTGTTATGGAATGTGGCATTCCAAATTAAGCTTGTCAGCTAAATTTATTACTTTGCTTGGTTTTTGGATTTTATTGCGTGATTGAGCTAATGTGTTGCAGTTGCTTTGACTATTTTGGAACATAAATACCAATTGCTATTTATATATAGCATGGTTTCTTTAAATTCTCTCTGTTTTTCTTTCTCTTTCTCCGAGCTGCTTATAAGGTAGTTCTGGACTTCTAGCTCCAAAATTATCTATATTGAAATGGTACCAAATGTGCTTATGTTCCTTTGCAGGTGATTTAGTAGTGGTGTGGATATTTCTAAACTGGAAGCTCTTAATTAGGTTCGATTCCAGACCAACGTCCCTTAAATTTGAGTCTACCACACTAAGTTAATTTTATTTAAATAATTCACCTAGTCTTTATATTTCTTATACGTGCTGAAAGGACGAAGAGATTCTAGTCTAGATGAAAACAAATCAAGCAAATACAAGGAAAAGATCATGAGACATTTAGCCACATATAACATCAGTAACAAGGCTCCCACGAAATTTAGTAATTAATTATACAGAAACATATTTACATGAGTTGCTAATTTCTTTAATTCCTATATCTCTGTAAAAAATTATTTAAATGTGGACCATTCTGTGATACATTGTTGAGACCATAATGCAAAGTTAATGGATATGTGAACTATATATAATTGGACCATATATAATTTTAGCCGTTCAAGCTTGTGTTTTCTGAATATGTGTGGTTTAGTAGTTGATAAAGAAAGTGACTTCGTGTACTGAGCTATTACTGCTGCTGCTTTTAGTTGTTTTCTATATAAATAGACTGGTGATCAAGAAGACTTAGATTAAAGATGAAGCTTGTAAAAAAGATGGATTGAGCAGAGTGGGGACGACACTCTTTAATAAGGAAAGGAGCTATTCTGATTATTACTTTATTTTAACCAAAGCTGTTTTCATTTATTATGAGTATAATATATTTATGCGTATATATATCTATATACCTTTTACTTGAATTTTAGACTCTCCATTTATTTATATAGGTAATGGGCCCAAGTATTAAGTATAACACTCGTAAAAATCATAAGAAATAGGAGCCTACAAAAATATTTATAATTTATAAACATCAATCATAGAAGTAACAAAAAGAAAAGGGATGAAAATAAGAATTAGAGAAAATCAAAAGGCTGCATCATTGTTATCTAGGTGAACAAGCAAAGAATCTAGAAACAATGAAAAGAGAGAAAAAACTAATTTCACAAATTGGGACATTTGATATATTAGTGCATAAAATTCTCCTCCCCAATCACACAAGTGTAGGTAGTTGCATATTGAGAAAAATGGCTTCTCCCTTTGTTTACGCAGCCACCGTGTGTGCGATGCTCATCTCCCCTTTGCTGGCAAACGCACACATGTGCACAGAGGGTTTCCTCCTCCAGGCGGAAAACCTCAACATCACCACCAACTGCAACCTCTACTCCTTAGGAGCCGAATTCGCATGGAAATTCAACAATGTCTCCCGCCAGCTCGACATGGCCATGGGCGCCAGGCTCGAGTCCTCCACGGCGTGGCTCGCCTGGGGTCTCAACCCCGATGGCCCCCACATGGCCGGCACCCGAGCCTTGATCGGCGTCAGGCACCAAACCGACTTAGCTGCTCACAAATTCAACATAACAGACGCCACTAAGCGCCGCTGCCAGCTCGTCCCCTCCGACGACATCGGACTCAACATCACCAACTTCACCTTCCTCTACCTGCACACGATCAAGTACTACATGATCCATGCCACCATCATCCTTCCCGACAGCTACAACGCCTCCAGCGCCAACGTTGTCTGGCAGATCGGAGAGGCCGCCGCTGCCGCCGACAAGCCTCGTATGCACTCTACCTCTCTCAATAACCTCGATAGCACTCAGACCATCAATCTCGTCACCGGCGATGTACTGAGCTACAAGCCCAGCCAACGTACTCAGATGAGAACGGTAATTACCTTACAAAATAATGTTATCCTACACATCTAGGGTTTTTTACTTTTGACAATTACGCTAGATAGATAAAAATAGTATAGGCTAATCTTGAAAAAGTATCTGGGTTCAAATTCTATTAGGAGCGAAAATTTTATATTCGTTCGTTCATTTCTTATTTGTTGATTTTATGTTTTTGTTTGTCATTCTCATTTCTAAAAAAAATCCAATTCATTGAATCCCTACCTTGCTAATCTTTAATTAATTAGATGGATAGATATGCCAATGCCTATAATAATTTCTATAATTTGAGCTAATTTTATTTGATTCACATTTGATTGAAAACATAGAAAAACAGAAATCTTAATAATAAGAAAAAAAGATGCTCAAATACTCAATTATCTATTTTATCAATCATAAAAATTAAACGCTCAATAGTTCCTAATTTGGTGAGAGTTGGTGCAGGCTCACGGGGTGCTGAACATTGTGGGATGGGGAATATTCCTTCCGACGGGTGCGATCGTGGCGAGGTACTTGAGAAGTCACCCTAGGAAGGTGGTGCGGTGGGGCGCCTTCCACATCATGTTCCAGAGCACAGGTTACCTTCTTGGTTCGATCGGGTGGGCCACAGGTCTCTGGCTCGGCCAAGTGTCCGAATACTACACATTTACAACCCACCGGATTCTAGCCATTATGATTTTCACTTTCACAACAATACAAGTAAATCTCTCTATTCTCTTGTGATGGATCTCAATAGCTTGTTTTACCCCATCCATCTTTAAAAAACAATTTATTTTTGCATTTTTATATATGCATAAAAATTAGTTATTTTTCATCTATAAACAATATTCTATAACATATTGGCTCTAATATATAAAGTTATTTACTTTTTCGATTATATGGTCCACTATTTTAATTAGTATTAATACTAACTTTAAGATAAGACTATAAGATAGAACAATTTTTGTACTCATAATATACTCAATCACTTTTATTAAAACTCGTGTGACACACTTCTAAGAATATTGTTTAAGGACATGAAGATTATTATATATGTTGAGTGTGTGTACAGATGATGGCGATGAGGTTGAAGCCCAAGCGTACGGATGAGTACCGGACTTACTGGAACATGTATCATCATTTTCTAGGGTACTCGTTGATTTTTGTGGCTGCAGTGAACATATTTCAAGGTATCAACATCATCGAGAGTGGGCCCCACCACCAGTGGAGATGGTCATATATTGGTGTTCTTGCACTCTTTGGAGCAGTGGCTCTCGCATTTGAGATTTATTCTTGGCTTAAATTTTGGGATAACAAAAAAAAGGAAAAGAATCCGTATCGATCTCAATCTAGTGCTACAGCACCAGCCCCATAAATTTACAAATTAAGAGGATCTCAATATGAATCACATTATGTTAATGGGATATGTTGTGTCGGATATGATATTCAATTTACAAATTAAGAGGATTTTAATTTAAATTTTGAAGGAGATGAATGATTGTTTTATTAATTTTTGACATGTGTAATATGTGTTCTTTTTTGGTCAATAGACGGTTGATGAAAAATGCTATCATTCTCGTCAATATACCATCATAATCGTATTTGTACCATCAAAACTCATTTGAAGCATAACTTCCAGAGTTGCGTTTTTCTTGCAAAACAAGCAAAACTTTGACACAAATTTATCAAATAGTCCTTTTATATAATGTATGTAACGTAATAGGTTCGATGAACGAGATCGTTCTCTTTAATATAACATCATAATCATGTTTGTACTAGCGAAACTCATCTATAGCATAACTCATGCAGTTGCATTTTTCTTGACAAAACTCTAACCCAAATTGATCACACACTTCTTTTATATGAAGTATGCAGCGTAATAGGATCGATGACCAAGATCGTTCTCTTCAACATAGCATCATAGTCATATTTGTTAAATCGAAGCTCATATGAAGCAAAAAATCTGGAGTTACGTTTTTCATGACGAACCTTTGACCCAAATTGACGACCCCCCCTTAATATGATGTATGTAACGTAATTAGATCGAAGAACGATCGCGTTCTAGTGAATATTACTGGGAGTTTCATTGAAGAATCCGCTAATGCCAAGGATCCCATAAGATGATGCTTAAATTTAATTATTACAGATCTGATCAAATCTATTAGCACACATATATACATGTAGCAAGAAGTAAATCAGATCCCTAGGCATGCTCCTAAAGATAAGATGGTTACCTTTTATGCAGAATCTTCTTGCCCATCATGTGCCACATGTATCTCCACACCCGATGTTTCTCCTATGCGTTGTCCCTTGCTTCTGCATAGTCTTGCGATGCTTCTCGCTAATAATGTTTTCCTTATACGGAATCGATATCAATAGCTTCGGGTGCGAAAACATCCTTGTCCTCAAGGCTAGGTCAGAGGGTTCAACCAACTGTCTTGTTGTCATGCGCGATGGACCCTTGTCCGGATTCAATCTAGAACCGATGCTCGAGACTATGCTCAACTTCGCTCATGATGTCGTCATCATTCCAATGTTGATATGCAGATGACATCCATTGGTGCGTCTGCATACTCTCTGCGGCCTTCCAAGGATTGTATCTAAAGTCGGTCCTTGACCTCCATTTGCCTTGCCTGCTAGGTGGACCATGCACTCAATGTGGGACCGTGTGACAACATGTAGGATCTCGCGGTTCTGTTCGTGGGGGAAATAGGTGATGTATGCCCAATGGTTGGTTTAGCCGATATGGCTCGTGCCAGATTGACGGTGTTCTGTGATGGAGTCTCGGCTCTAGATGCCGACTGTGGTTGATAGTATGATTGATATCCATGGCTTTGCAGATGATGTCGATGTTGGGGTTGTATACTAGAAAGCATGCTTTATGAGCTGCTTATGTATTAATAACCCTAAGAACTATCATTCTCTG
>JAYDZE010419349.1:0-16655 GCA_034509125.1 Monilaria moniliformis | reverse complement strand
TAATAATAATAATAATAATAATAATAATAATAATAATAATAATAATAATAATAATAATAATAATAATAATAAAAGCAACAGATGTGGCGGCCTCGTACCTCGATCAAGATTTGAACATTATTTTGGAACAGAAGATCCCGTCTCCGATGACTATCAAATAAGTTTTCCAACTTTCACAAGTGGAAATCAAGCATGAGTGCCCTCTAAGAATAGGAATGCATACTAGTAAGGTGGAGCTGGGGGGCTTAAGCACCCTGCCATTTTATTTTAACCTTATGCTTTATTTTATTTTTTTCAAAAAAAATTATAGTCAATAATTTTTTGACTTTAGCTCTCCTCTTGTTATATTTCTGCCTCTGCTACTGCGTAATAGCTAGGAAAGCTAATTAAAAGTGCTTTTTTTTTTCAGCGTCAAACGTGTGACATGGAACAAATATATAAAACACAAAATCCAACATTCTTAACATATGTTAAAAACTAATCTAGGAAAATAATAAAATCCCAACTAACCAAATCAATCTTAGGTGTTGATCTCTTCTTCTCATCTTTGGCTCTTTCTTTGCAACTTTCTCACTCTAAACTATATACATCAAAAACATTCATTTCACCCAAAACGAAGCATGCACAAACCTTAAAAACAACCTAATTCAATTTAGACATATCTCAACTTTTATTATGGATAGGATCTGATCCTTTGGGAACCTTCCTTTTGCTGGATTTGGTTGAATCAAATCCCATGTTTTGAGCTGCTCCCTTCTTGTCAATCTTCATGCCCTTCACCTCAGCTGCCTCGAGCACGCGTGTGGGGTCGTCTTTACTGTCCTGTCTTAGAGCACGACGACGATCTAAATCACTCATGCCAATAACTATGTGCATTTGAGATGACAACATCATTAATACTAAGGAAATGATCACCAAAAACCACCTATGGATTTGCACAACCATGGCTAATTAATTCAAGAGAAATTTAGAGAGAGAGAGAGAGAGAGAGAGAGAGAAGTGTTGCTATATGTTGCATTGGTGCAGGAAAAGTTGTTATAGCATATAAGAAGCTCAAAGGGCCCGGAATCGATGAAAGAGTTTCTGATTCACCTCAATCATGAAGCCTCTTATTTATAAAAGAATCTCAATAGGATAGTTAAAGGTGATTGGAACAAACATTAACACCCTCAAGAAGCTAATTAAGCATCTTTGCCGTTTTGTTTTCACCCTAATTGTTTCTATATATCATCAACATATACTCTCTCATCCACTCTCCTTGGATCCATACGTATGGTTGGGACAGGTCGTATATATGGTATACTTCATCTGGTGTAGCATATGCGAGACTCGTGTTTGTGGCTATTGGTTTGAGCATACCTAGTTCTTTAATTTCATGATATATATTTGTTGAGAAATAAAAATTCTCTAGTGAGGTTATGACCTAATTCGGCCCTCTGCATCACTATATATCTTCTGTTACATTTATGGATGATAGTTGCATTTCAATTAAATTTAAAATTCTTTTATATTTTACTTAAAGAAATTCTCAATTATCATTTTATATATACATGCAAAAATCTTATCACTTTCGTTAATTGTTAACCTTTATTGATACGTAGGTGTTTGATTTTGACAAACTAAAATACACACTAAGTAATTTCCCTAAGAGTCATAAGAAGAAACCAAAGTATGTATTGATTGATTAAAGCCCTCCAATTAAGGAGAAATGTACTGATAGGATATGCAGCCCGGCCCACCAGAAGTCCAGCCCAGCCCACAAGCCAACAGCTCGGCCATAAAGGAGCTCGGACCAGAGGCCAATAGCCAGCTCGGCCACAAGGGAGCTCGGATCGGAGACATGCAGCTCAGTATTAAGGAAGGTAGAAGTTCGGCTACAACCGCCCACTACCTCCACTACTCCATAACCGCCATCCATGATCCCGGAAACTGCCCCCAGGATCTCTGTAACCGCCGAGTCACTTTAATGGCTCATTAATTCATGCAACCGACTGATGTTACACTATAAATAGGGATAGTGCTAGACTAAAAAAGGGATTAGACACCCTATCTTTGTAATACACTGCAGTAATACAATATTCAAGCGCTTTGAGCCGTGGACGTAGATCAATTACGATCGAACCACGTAAAATCTTGTGTGCGTCCTTTAGAATTCCTAGTCCATATCCGAATCTTACAAACCCGACAAAATAAGATCGATCATGTACTAATTTTATTTTTTAATTTTGAAATTCGACATCTTTTCGTTGATCTTCACTTTAAATTTGGCATTAGTGAAATAGAATATCACATGCAACTCAATTGGAACATTCCTAAGCACACCTTGTTGTGCTTTTACTTTTTACAATTGCCACCATTGATGAGATTCGATTAATGTGTGTTAAGATGAAGGAATAATTGAGTGGTCATGGTCCAAACATTATAGCCCGACATTCAAAGCTCACATTAAATGAACTTATTCCTTGTCTTAAGATCTCCCATTTTGAGTTCCAAACATGATCGTAATCTTCTAGAAGGTACTACATATCAAGCAAGAAGTACACCTGCAAAGCATACACATTACACAACAACCATATCTAAATTTCTAATGCATATCACTAGGGAGACGATGATGAGTAGATTTTATTCCACGCTTCATGAGTTACATCTGAAATAGTAAAAGGAAAAATGTGTATACCGATATTCTATGCTCGAGCCAGGTTAAACTAATTGTATTTTAAGTAACACTCTTAGATCAAATTTCCAACTTGACACAATTGTTACTTGGATTAAATCTTTGACCACGTTACAAATTTATGATTATTTGGAAAATTCTAGTCCCCGAACATAATTCGGGTGACTAGATTTTTCATAATGCATCAACATATCTACTCACGTGAGGCGACTTGAAGCACAAAATATTGATAGTTAGTTGAAGTCTTAAAATTCTGTATTACATTTGTAAACTTGGCTATAGATGGTGATTTTCAAAAGTGATCCACCATTTCTTTAATTGGATCTCCTATATTTGTGACTAGTTATTTTTATTTTTCCAATTCTACGCTTTTTGTTTGTAAACATTGAGTAAATTTTACTTAATTTCAATATTTTTTGAAGTGGGCCTGCGGGTATGTAATCTAGAATTATCCAATTTTATAATGCATACAAAAAAATAGAATAACTCTATCCTCCACAAACTAAAGTACAAGAGTTCAATAAAAATATTAGAAATTTATGTGCAATAGATTTTTTCTTTAGAAGCTTTATGCAGCCGCAAGGGTATAAAGTCGACATCAACAAATGGAATTTGAACCACCATATAGTATCATAGGCTTGCTTTGTTAATATTGATATACAGAAAAAATATATATTATTTTATGAATTAAAAAAATAACACCTAAATTGTGTTATTATATATATAAAAAATAAACTATGAAAAGAATCTTATAAGATATGTATATGTATGATTTTTTTGTTGTATTGTCAATTCTCCCAATAATACCAACTTTTTTTGAAAAATAGAAAGAGTGACGAAGAAAAAAACATTTGCTTAGCACGAGTGTCGGAGACCTCCCCGGAGGTGCACATGTCGCCGTCCTACATGGGAGACGCAGGCATGAGCGTAGTAGACCTTCACCGGGGAATAAAATTAATCTCAAACTTACCATATAAGTGTGAAGATTGCTAGGTTTTCAAGTGCATTATATAAATTTAAATACAAGAAAAGAAGCCTAAAAGATTCAGTCAATAATTTTGGTTGTTTGACAAGAGCAGGTGTCAAAACTGACCAAAACATTCATATTCATATACACATAATAATAATATAATGTAAGGAAAATGTAAGAGAAGGAACAACTCATCAAATCAAGGGTGTCTTCTTGCATGAATTGTACAAACATACCAAGCAGGAGGGCTCCCACTCAAAATTCAAGTGTGTTCGAGGTGAGGAGTCGCCTGCGAAGCGATTGCGGGTGCAGCTGAGGTGACAAGTAGACCTCTGCTTTGTGCTGCTTGCACGACAATAGCAAACCGAGCAGCTGCCAGAGCCGCAGCCTCCTGTGCCAGAAAAATCGAAGAATTTCATAAATAGAGAGCTCAAAGGAATGGAACGCATTTTTCCTGATTTGATTTTGGCTTAGAAGTGCTTGCCTGTCTTTGCCTGCGGCGCTGCAAGATACTGATGGCCCAGATCATGATGTAGCAAGGCAAGAGAAAACCGACGGCTCGGAGCAAGAACAGCTGCATCAATGGGAAATTCAGAACAACCATGATACAACATAAATGCCAAAGTTTTGCAAATATACTCACAGAGAAGAAGGTGGAAGCATCATCGTCACCCTCTCCATCTCCATCATCGGTGATGGATAAAGCATGCCTCAGTAGCAGAAGAGCCATCAACTGCCAAAACGACAGCAGCAAAATTACAAATTATCACTAGTTTTGAAACGGATGCATCAAGAAATTAAAGTACACAATGGTAAAGGACAATCTTAGAGATAGTAAGCCTTACAATTAAAGCAGCCGAACGACAAAATGCTGTGCCACTGTTGCTTGTACCGTTGTAATCATCATAGTCGGCTTCAAACAATTGGCGCTCAGCCTCAGCAATGGCCAGCAGTCGAGGGTCGTGCATATCAAGGGGAGTGCCCGAGATTTGCCAGACACCCCTAGAGACAGGTTAAAGCATGCCAAATCAGAATTTCAAATTTTAGAGATGTTAAATATTGCCTTCACAAGGCATTAAGGGTTAAATATCTAAAATTGTTGTAACTAAACCACTTTTCTCGTTCTATCTGGTTCGAGAAGAAAAGCTGCTTGTATAAACATTACATATGGTGCTTCTCAATATGTAAAACCCATTACGTACCCAATATCAATGCTAGTTTCATCCAATGGAGGCCGTGCAGGAGCAGTGTAGCCCGATTGATATGGCTGCAAATTAACACCAATCATCACTAAGAGAGAATATATGCTGAAACCATTTACACTACAGGAAACCACTAGAATAATATCAAATGAAATCTAATCAAATGTTAGAATAAGAAACTATTAGTGAACAGCACAGAAGTAACTTCTATTTGGTAGTTCATGCCCAAATTTTTAAGGATTAAGGCAGTGAGTGAGGTAATCACATTCAAACGAAAAAAGTAGAAAACTAGTGTGATTTCTACTTGATCAACAGAAGCTTGAATATCTCAAGTGAAATAAAACATTCTCTACGGAAACAATCATATTCCTAAAGTTTCGAACAAGCATAGAAAGCTGCATAACACAAACAGAAAGACACTAAACAAACAGTTACAAATTGACAAAAGCGAGGAGCAGAATAATTGCATACCTGATGGCAGATCTCACAAGTAATGTCTCCTTTCTCGTTGCACCAGTACTGAACACATTTGCGGTGAGCATACTGCGAACAATCAGTTAAAACAGTTAGCAAGGCGATTTGAACAAACAAGGTCTTCTCTTAGCAAGGCGATTTGAACAAACAAGGCAAAAAGCATCATCACATTCAAGAAGCTTTATCTATAAGACAGTAAAAGCGATGGAATAATCACAGAAAAGTATAAGCCCGCGAATCAAAGAAGATAAAAAAAGAACTCACTTGCTGAACAGCTCATCAAATACCCTAAACTTTTCTAGCTAACATAAATTTTGTCAAATAGTTTATTTTCTCAACAACACATGCTTTCGTCTTCACAATGGTAGTAATGCTATGCAATTTTAGAACCATTGGAGGATAGGAACAACATTGCAAACAATATATTGAACACTCGAGTTGAGAATATCAAGAACTCGACTTTATCCCAATTAGACATTCACATTACTTCACTACAAGGATTAACTCGATAATTACTCTTAGAAACACATTTCAAGAACATGGTAAAACATCAAAATCAACACGAACACTACCAAAAAAGGGACATAGGATTCACCTTAAGGCTCCCACTACAAGCACAAGGGCTCTCCAAATTACTTATTGAATCCTCCTCCTGGCAAATCCGGCACTCCCCCAACCCTATCAGGGGCGACTCCTCGTCTGCATCCTCATTCTCCACCACCACCACCACCACTTTCTCATCCTCCGGCGCTGATGATGATGACGACCCCACCAACTCAGACTTCTTCCCCGCAGAACCACATGAAACGGCATGAGCAACCGGTTGGCTATGCTCAACTACCTCAGGATTTGGCAGCTGCTCCATATTCACCACCAAATGCTCACCCATTCACAATTTTGTTTTTAATTTTTATAGTTTTTTTTCTTCTAACCACGCCGCTACCTCAATCAACAACCACAAGTATCCCTAAACACAAAATTCACCAAAATCAACCCCTCAAAAAAATGTCAGTCAAATATTGCCCCTTTTTCTACCAGTCACAGAAATCTCATCTTTTCACCCCCAAATTTCAACCTAATTAACCCAACCCTCAAAATCGTGCCGTTTTTTGATTTTAAATATAATGAAATCACCTCAAAATCGTGCAGTTTTTCAATGGCAGATTCTTGAAAGCAAAAAACAAAAATTCCACATAAATCAAGAATCCAAAAACCTACAGAGAGACCCAAATTGACAAAAAAATTCAGCTGGGCAGAATCAAAAGTTTCAAATAAAGTGGGCAAGCCAGAAAAAGAAAAAGCCAATTAAAGAAAATCAACCGATCGCGCTGGAATACGCAGCGGGATCAGAGAAATTCTTTATTTCTTAATCTTAGGAAGCCAAAACAAACTCAATATGCAACCCAAATGCAATAAGCTAAAAACCAAATGGAAAATTACGCAAGAAGAAAAATACGAGAGGTATAAAGAAGAAAGAAAAATACCTGAAACTGAAAGCAGAAGAAAGAAATGGAATTGAGAGTGTAAAAGAAATCGCGAATTTGTTGCCCAACCACTGGAAAATAAAATACAACCTTTTCTCCTTGTCTTTTTCCTTCTTCTTTTTCCTATTAAATATTTTCCTAGTGAATATTATACAATGTGCAATTGTGACCAATCATAACCACGATTATAACTTATAACTAAAATCTATAAAGTCATTTATTTATTTTTTTAAAAAATTATTCAAAATATCTTTTGAAATTATATGTGGTCTACATATATATCATCACCAGTATAAGGACGGATACCACCATAAAATGTGAAAATACACAGACTTGCTACTTAAATTAAGTCTCATTAACTATCTAAAATATCTTTATTAATGGTGTTCCAAAAGATTTTATACTACCAATAATATCTTAATATTAGTCCTACTTTTAAAAAAAAATCATAATCCAACATTTGTTATTCAAAATGTCACATATTATCAAATAGTATTTAAACAATATTCATATTCTTAATTTTATGTTTTCACAATCTGGCATTCTTAAATTTTTTGCTAACTCAATTAAATCAATCAATATAATAGCATCCGTGAGGATTAAAATAAAAATGAAAATGACGCAATGATTTAAAAGTGATGATACAAATAAATAAATAAAATTGGGGACTCTTCCATAATTTTATGTGTAATTAAATTACAACAATAAACGGGCTGCGGTGGAATCAAGAAACCCCATTTGCTTGTCATAAATAATAAAATTTACAAAAACATTTATTTCTCTTTCCAACACATACTTTATTATATGTATGACTATACGTAAAATGACGACAAATACAAAATAAGATACGATTAATATTAAGCAAAAGAGGTTGAAGGACTTGGACGTACAAGCAATGTTATACTTTATACTAGTGTTATTTGTAAATGAGGATTTTGACGGTTTTAACGATACCAGGAATGTAGTAATCAAGGCAAAGCTTGTCCATTTCTAAATTGCAAGTTACTGTTTAAGTTTCGTTTGATTAATAATAATAATAATATTATTATTTTTATGGGTAGATAGATATTAAGGAGGCAAGGGGCTTAAGCCTTTATCAAAAAAAGTACTTTTTTTTTTTATTTTAAATTTTGTGGAAATTTTTGGAAATTGTTTTTACTCCTTACCGAGCTGATTTTTCGAAGATTAAAAAGTCGGAAGTTGGAGGATTTCAATCTCTACAAATATTTTTTTTGCATCCACCATTGATTATTTTCTCTTAATTTTTTTAACACAAAAAACGTTTAAAAGAAAATTTCAAATTTTGATATGATGATCTACTGTTTAAATGTGTTCTAATTAGTCTAAGACGAGGCACATATATGTAAAAAATGGCATTGCATAAGTAAAAGCTATCACCTTATATATTAAGTTAATTTGAAATGATTGATTATTGATGAGATATCATTTTCGAATGGATATTAATAAAAACTTACCCAAACTCTATGAATGTTTGCACTTTATTGTACTTTCCTTTTTTTTTTTCCTGAAAATTCTGTCATTTAAATTCTGTGAAATTTAGTGTCGCAAAATTGTAGGATCGAATTGAGCAATTACTTGGCCCAATTCACAAGGCCCAACCACGTCCCCTCTTTGGCGGCCCGATCCTTTAATGATTTTTTTAAAATAAAACAAAACAATCATAATTCAGAATATTAAATTGCAATTATAGGTCGGAACTTAGAATACTTTTTACAAAACTGAAAATTTCGGTATAAACTATAATTATATAATATTAAATAATTATCTTGTTTTAGACAACGATTATATTTATATAATTCTCAGTACTTGTTTTGGTGCAATCCACGACTACTTTAAGAGTAATATTCTCTCTGTTCTCGGAAAATATCCACTGTCGTCGAAAAGCATATATTAACAATTTGTTACGAAAAAAGTCTATCACCAAATTGAATTTTAGAAAAATTAGCTAATTGAATTTTAAAAAGTTCAGTAAGTTTAATATTGGTCAAATGAATTATAAAAAATTCAGTCCGCAGCAGTGAATTTTCCCAAATTGGGTTAATAAAATTTAAAATTAAGTCCTCACCAGTTTTAATTACATAGTTAAAACAGAAGACAATCACGAGAATTACAACAAAGCCCCCAACACCAAATCCCATCTTCTGCAACCGAAAAAGTCGGCTTTCAAGAATCTGCAATCAGTCGCAACATAATTCCAGAACATTCCACATTCCGGAACTTTCCACAAGCTTCCAGTCATCGCCCACCTGCTAGATAAAATTCCTCGCAAACAATCAATCTCGCCCAATTCCAACAATTCCTCACTCCAATTCTCTCAAAACTCCCAGAAATCTCTCAAATTCTCCATCAATGCCGTCCGAAGCTACTTTCCCCCATCAATCTCAACCATTTCCAACCGAATTCCCAACCAATTCGAGCGGCGGAGGCCTCCCGCTCTTCCTCCGCTTCATTCTCGGCGGCGCCTCAAATCCGCCACCCGATGACACTCAGGATCACGATCAGCTCGGCGATCGGCTTGTCCTAATCAACGGGCTCACTCAGACCGTGGTAATCGTGGAAGGCGGCAGCGGTGGATCGGACGCCTCATTTGACGATATGTTACCCCCCAAATCCGGCCGGCGGCCGGCGTCGAAGGCGTCGATCGACGCGATGCCGACTGTGGAGGTTGCAAGTGGCGAGAATTGTGGCGAACAATGCACGATCTGTTTGGAGGCATGGGAGGAGGGCGAGACGGCGAAGGAGATGCCGTGCAAGCACAGGTTTCACGGCGGGTGTATAGAGAGATGGCTGAATATCAGCGGCTCTTGCCCTGTCTGCAGATATGAGATGCCGGAGGAGGAGAAAAATCGGGAGGAGAGAGAGAGGAGGAGAGGGGTTTGGGTGAGCTTTAGTTTCGGTGGTGATCGGAGACGTGTTGATGGCGAAAATCGTGAGAGTAATGAGTCTTCCGAGAATCGTCGTGATACAGTGGATTAGGATTTAGGAACACTCTTGTAATACACAGTAACATTTTTTTTTCAAATTTTTTAATTTTTTTTTCTTTTTTGATTTGCCACTTTTTTTTTTTTTGATTTGCCGCCTTGTATAACACAAAGTTTACTTTGCAAGATAAATCTTCAATTCTCATTCGAGCTATAATTTTCTTGCAATTCAAAGTTGGAAAATAGATTAAATAGGGGTGACGAATGTGGTACACTGGTACTCGATCCAAAAAAAAATTGGGTATCCGATCTTGAAAATCGAGAAAAAATAAAATCACAAACACTAGTTCTACAATATCCAATTGATTTCTTTCTATTAATAGATTTCATATGTAATGAAATATAATTATAAAAAAAAATCAAATATCGGAATATAAAATAACAAAGAAAATGGCATCTACGCAACAAAACATTTATACACGAGAAAATGGTGTCTAATAAAATATAACACACTTGTGAATAAATCAGCTGTTCAAATCTATGAATTTAGGAACGGAACCAAAGTAGCTGAGCGATTTGCAGTTCAACAACTTGGATTCCTCATCCACACTCTCTCTTGCTGCATGCACAGAGAGAGAGAGAAAGCTCCTCTCTTGTGTCGAACCTTCCGATGATGATGCTAAAGAGCTCTGATGTCCCAAAACTTGGTTTCTTGCATCGTTTTCGGAAGAGTCCACCATTGATACGAGATCAGCAAGCTGAGCTCTGGCATTCTCTGCTTCAGTGGAGCAAGAACCGTGTTCGGATATAGTTTCTTGCGCTTTTCTCAACACTCTTTGCAAAAACTTGCCTTGAGCTTCCACTCTTAGCTGCAGATGTTTCTGAACCTTCAAAATATTTTAACACACACACATATATAGACCTTCCATACATCGATCAACGTTATACATTTGATATGTTTATTTTTGTTGTTTTGTACCTCGATTTGTTCGTGTAGTTTCCTCTGCACCTCCATTTGCAGTTGCAGAGCCGCCCTCGTCATCTGCAAATTTCTGATCAATCAATTTGTGTTAGTGTTTTTCCCCCAAACAAAAAATAAAATAAAAAGGTGTTCATCAACAATGTGTAGCGGTTATTACTCTTTATCAGCTTTGTCGTTGGCGTTCAAGTTGGTGGAGTGACGACTCGTTTTCTCACCACATTCTGTGTGGGATAAAAATAATTTAATTCATGTTAAAAAAATAATCAAATGCTTATTAATTAGTTTAGTTGCATGGAAAAATATGCTTACTAGTTTCTTGCTTATTTTGGTGGCTCCTTCCCATCCTATATTTCTGCAAGTGAAACAACTCTAGTCACAATCAATCAAGAAATTGGATTGCAATTAAAATGTAAGAGAAATTAATGATAATGTTGCCTGCAAATGGCTCTTGAGATGGTACAAAGTGAGGCCATCAACGCCCATGACCCTCATCAAAGATTTAGGCGTGGCTTCTGTTACAAACAGGTGGTCGTATTATCAGAAATACATATGTAAAAATGAACTATCAAATCGAAAAGAGAGAAAGGTCTCAACTCTCAGCGCCACCGAGCTGCTCGACAGCGGCTACGAACTGGTGATGCAGCTCCCAAGTCCATCTCAGCCTAGGTTTTGCATCGCTTGATAGAACCAGCCTCATTTCCTTGTTGTGATCAGAAGACATTTAATTTCTTGTTTTTTTTCAGGATGATGTGTGTGTGTTTTTTTTAAAACAGTTTTATAGTTGAGAGCTAGTTTGAGACATTATGTTTATGGTAACTGAAGTGTGAATGAGGGAATATATGCCATGAGGCTCTTTTACTTTCTCTCTCATCTCTCATTTTGGATTCTGTACTTTGTTTATTCTGTTTTCTGGCTCGCTTTGATGTTTGACTTGGAAGATTGTAGAGAATCTGTGTTGCTAGAGAAAGCAACACGCTTCCATTTCACCCTCAAAAGCAGAGTAAAGAAGAAAAGTGTGTGGTTTGTTTTTATCTCTCTCTCTCTCTATAGTGTTTGCTGGAGAAGCTTAATGATGATATGAAATGGGATCATCAAATGGGCTGGTTCTCTTCTCTCTCTAAAACTAAGGGATAAGCAATAAGGAAGTGTGGATGTAAAAGGAATCGAGGAATCTAGGTTAGATTTTAGGACAAGCATAGTATATATGCATGATTCATTTTCATTACAATGTCCGCAAGAACTGGTTTTTGCATGATCAAACTGATGTAGTCTTTTTTTATTTGCTTCAAGTTCAACAACTGCATGTTATGCATGAGTACTTGCTAAATTATTTGTGGTCATCAGTTGCAAATTATGGTTAAAGCTGATATATAAATAGTAAGATGCAAGAATTTGTCTAATACGAGAAGATATGAATAGAAGATAAACGCTTTTAAACAAAATATGTTAGTAATATTAACATATTAAAAGGGCCGGAAAGGGTCTAATACGAAAGAATTTGGGCTGGGAAGCCAGAAGCCAGAAGTTATGCTCATTTCGGATCTTGCAGCCAAGCCATTCGCTCGATTCTTGGCCATCAAATATACATCAATCACTTATTAAATGTTATTCTTAATAGAATTAGAGACATGAATATTGCGGTTGAATGCAAACAAAATGAACAATGGTGTTTATTGGAATGTAATTAATGTAAGGGAATCTCCATGTTTGTCTCTCACATCATGTATATATGTATACAACAAACATGGATTAAAACTCGAAAAATAAAGAAAAAAGAAAAAGAAAAAAGGAGAGCAAATGAGTTAGCTTTCACTTTAGCCAGCAGATGTACTTGAAATCTTTTCCTACTTTAAGAAATTCGAAAATGAATAAAGGAGATTCAAAGGAATTTTCAAGATCATAAAGAGAAGGTTCGGAGAAAAAAAGGTGGACTTAACAAAAGTTGTCTCTCAATCAATGATATTCTGTTTGGGACCCTATCAAAGAATTTGGACAAACATCTTCCAACACGAAAGCATCGGTTTAGGATTAGCCTCTAGAATCGGGTAAAGTGCAACAAAATAAATCTATTCATGATTTCACCAACGAATAATGGATTAATATTTATCCAGAAAAGATTCGAGGAGAGGAACATTATGACAATTGAAACGAGACGGGAGTGAGAATGAAACGAACTAGTCATGTTCGGACCAATCGAACTGAATTTTTTCAAGTTATAAAATTTTAGCCAAAGTCCTTCTTTATTTTTAATTTACTCGGATCTATCAGGTCCAATATATTGATTTCGAATTGAATTGACATCTGTGAATGGAAGCATTGTCTACTACATCTATTATATTTACATACTATATTGTCTTCTCAAAAAAATCGATTAAAATAAGAGTTAATTGTCGAAAATAAGTATAATTTTTCATATGATAATTTTTCATATGAATTTGTTCCGAAAATGATATAGTTCAAATATTGAAAAAACTACGAGATTATAATTGCAGCATTCTAATTAAAAGTCATCTGAAAATTATCAATTTAGATTTTATATAATCCAGTGTTATTTCCAATAATTAACTCTAAAAATAATAGGTGCATTAAAGAATAAGATGCTTATAAAGTCATGTTTAAAAAGTAAGAGGTAATTTAACTTTTAGTCTTACAAATTTGATATTAAAATATCAAAGGTATATAAACTTTAATGATTATCGGGTACTATAAAGGAATTTATAAATTCTAAAACATTTCACATAATATCTAATGAGCTGACCTCTTACACCCTCTTGCTTATTCGACTTTAAAGTAAATATACTTTATCCGTCCACTAAAAAATAGTCTTGTTTTTTCCATTTTGGTCCATCCATCAAAATTAGTTTCATTTTATTTTTAAAAAGTTCTCATAACACTATAGCAACTTTTTTTTTTCTCTCTCTCTTACTTTACCAATTGCGTATTAAAACTCGTGCCGTCCACTAATAAGACTATTTTTAGTGGACAGATAGAGTATTTTTAATGGACTTCAAAGAAAAATATAATTAAATTTCCTAAAAATAATGGCAGCTTCAACTTTTGTATGTATCATGACATTTCTCTCTCCCCTTCACACAGAATGTGTAACTCTAAATACATAGAAATCTGGATTTCTTCATGCAATCTTTTGGTCTGAACATTTTTAGCAATGAAAGATAGAAGAATAATGTATCTTAAGGAAGACTGTTCTATGTTAGAAAGCTAAACGTGATGATGATTTTTGTAGTTTAAGTGGATGACACCTCACTTCCACTTCTTCCACTCAAACATTCTTAATCTTTGTAATAATAAATTGCCTCTTTTTTTGGATAGAATTGCTCGAGTGGTACAGACATTTTCCTCGTAAATATTATTATAAGATTTACAATTAAATTAATTTTGGATGTGAATAGCCCATCCCCTTAAAATATCCACTACACATAAAATTCAGAAAATAGACACATTAACGATCGAGATTTATTCAATGTACACTTCATTAGCAACGATGAGTTTCTTTCGTTATAAAAATGAAAACATCCGGTCCTAATTTGCCACCTATTTCAAGATTTTGAGTTTCTTAATTTGTATAGATTAATGAGGTATAATCTTCTTTGTTTTAATGAGAAAGTTCCAAGAAACGTTATTGGCTGATCAAGGGGTCGTCATGCTTAATTAATTCATCATACTAATTAATTGCTGTCGTTACATGGCCACTAGCTAATTACAACTATTCATCAACAGAACTGGCAAACATACATGGGTCAGTAGTGCCTATGATGCATGAGATATTAATTATTTTCCAAAGTTGATCAACTTGATTTTAGTTTTAGGAAGCAGATAATTGAGATTAAAAAAGAACATGGGAATTCTCGAATTAAAACCAATTATAAGAATTTATTTTTGCCTAATAAAAAGACAAACCCCATATATATATATGATCATCGGGCTCCCATTATCTAGTCTCTTGATCAGGTTTGATCCGATTTGAGGCCGAATCGTGAATGGTCAGCCAGAGAGAGGTCGAGGTTTAGTGATAGGTTTGCTAAATTGTACTACATATATTACACTACGTACAACGCAAGAAGCACAAGGTACAATATAAATTTTATTCTTTAACCGGTGGATTTGGAGTGTGACGATTGTTTGCTCCCGATCCAGGATAGTCCCTATTGATCTCGAAATTCATTCTTCCCTCCACCGTCTGATCTACCTGTTTTTTTTTTTTTTTTTTAAATAAAAAAATAAATTGACAACAACTTTTAAATTAAACAACAGTATTCGAGTTCGTTTAGTAAAGCTCGTGAATGGAGATGTAATGTACCTGCAATGCATCATCCGCTAAGGTAACGCCTCGTGTTTCATGCATCACATTTATAGCCCCTAAAATCACAAAAAAATAAGAAGTCGAATATTAAGCATAAATGAGATGTTTAAAAGTAATATTTATGCCTATTAAGGTTGAAATAAATGTACTTGTGGTGCCAGTGGGGAGATTGATGAACGAAATGAGGAGAGAGAAAGCTAGTAGAGAGAGAAGGGAATTGGGTGCCATTTTTTTAGCACAGCATTGATGTGCTTGATGTATGGAAAACCTGTTCCATATTTATACAAGAAAATTTTAGTGTTCCAAAAGTTGGGAATCCTGTTATGGAGGAGTACCTAACCTTTTAATTACACATTATGTCTGCTCGGAAAAAAAAATTGTGGGCTGTCTGCTTTTTGGTGCATATATATACATATACACGAGTGGAATCTTATAAACATCGAAGTTATGTAATATATAGAATTAAATTTAGATCAAATATTTTATTCACGTGGCACGCTAAAAAAGTGATACGTGGCCGAGTTTTTTATTGCTAAAATTTTAGAGTGGTAAAATAGAAACATCAATTTTTGTTTTACTTTCAATCTCTGAGCCCCAAATTTCTGCTTCAACACCGATGGCAGCGGCAAGTGTTAAGAGTTAATCCCCCAGATGAACAAATAATGGCTATTTTGAGACGGAAGCTCACCAGTTCAAGCAGAATAGGAGGGCAACCGGAGCTCCTAAACATAAGAAAATCGAGTGTGGCTTCGCTTTTCTTCGTCGAGGAGCTGTTGGAATTCGTGGCAGAATGCTCATGAGCCTAATGTTTGTACCTATGGGCATCCACAGCGCCGGCCGAGCCTTACCATTTCCCTTACACTATTCATGGGCTCAGCATCAACTTTTCCCTTAAAATTTTATTCCCTGCAACAGCGACCGAGTCTTAACTTTCCCTTACACTATTCATCTCTTATTTTTTAAATTATTTCATAAATTCATGTCATTTTCAATATCAAAATTTAAATTTGATTTTCATTTTACAAAATTAATAATATTACGGAAATTGAAAATTAAATTTGAGAAATTCGAAAAATATATTAATTAAAATCCTAATATTAAATTACGGGAAACATAAAAAATACATAATTAAATTTCTAAATTACATTATTAAAAGCAGTAAAATTACATTAATTAAAATCCTAAATGAATCCTAATTTTTCCTTCAAATTTTGAAGGAGACGGTAGTGGTTCTGGAGTTGCTCCTCCGATATTTTAGACGTGTTGAAGGAGTTGGCTTCGAAGAACAACTTGAGCAAGGCGGCTTGGGTGGTGTTATCTATTGACGATCGAATCTTTTCGATATCCTCTGTCGCTGCCGTGGTCGTTGGGGATGTAGCCTTGCCATTTCCCTTCCGTTTTACTGCCTTCTGGCCAATGGAACGACTCCTACTGGGCTCCTCGGAAGCGGTATCTCCGCTCGTACTGGCCGTCCGCCATGTGCTTTGTTCGCTTCGATCCGGCCGACCCGCTGCCTGCCCATTTTTCGTAGAAGCGAACCTTTTCCCACGTCTTCACATGCTTGAACGGTTTGTTGTTCTCGTTCGCGTATGTGGAAAGGGCATCC
>JAYDZE010419238.1:0-16655 GCA_034509125.1 Monilaria moniliformis | reverse complement strand
CCTTGGGAGTCGAGCCGAGCTGGCAGGCGCAAGTGGGCCGAATTGGCGGCTGGCAGGCGCAAGTGGGCCGAGCTGGCAGCTGCAAGTGGGCGAGTGGATCCGAGCTTCTAGACTCCTTGGGGGCCGTGTCTGGCTCTTTGTAGGCCAAACACTAAATGGGCTGAGGTCCGTCTTTGAGGCCCATATAAGTTGGGCTTACTGCTTGTGGCCCATATCCTATCAGTCTCTCTCTCTCCCCCTCACATATTCGTATCGATCATGAAAAAAATGGCAAATTTGTAACTGTGTGCTACGGTGATTTGTTGCAGTATGGTGTGGATGAATCCGTGGCGGGTAACCTTAAAGGAATTTGCTCTGCTTGATCGGTTTGGCTTCCGCCTGCCAATTGTTTGTTATAATTACTGAGCGGAATTCTGTTTCTTGCTGTCTTTGTTTTGGGCTACACCTACTACTAGTTGGGCTTTGTTCCAAAATATTTATGGGCCTACATATTTCATAACAATATGCAAATGGGAAGATAATCATGTAACTTTGTTGAGAAAAAATTAAGTTCAAAGTTTTTTTTTTTAAATTTATTTGCTTGAGCTTTAAGGTTAAGCCATGATTCGACACGATAATCATTCTTCTCTTTAATATTAATATCGTTTGAAATATCTAGGATACTCGTGAAGAAACTTTCCTTAGATTATGTCACATAATTTATGTGTAGCTGAAAATATTTGCAATATACTCCCTCTATTTCACTAAGGATGTCTCATTTTTCTTTTTGAGTCGTCCCATCAAAGATGTCAGACTTTCATATTTGACAAAAATTTATATTCCAAATGACTTTTTTCTCTCTTATCATATCTAACAATTTTTTTCTCTTATATTATTAGTTTCTCTCTCATTTTTAATACATCCAACAACTTCTTCTCTATCTATTTAAACACCTAAACAAAAGTTTCTAAAATCTCATGTCTTTCACAAACTGTGACATCTTTACCGGAACGGATGGAGTATTAACTAATTTATTGCACTAATTTATGTAGTTGTATATATCATGGGAAGAAGTGTGTGCTATTTATTAAGGATGATGCTTTTGTTTCTAGCAAGCTTTGAGATATGAGCTAAGGCAGAAGTCACTCTTACCAATTTTTCTTAACTATCGAACGAGGAGCGATCATCTATCGACTAATGGTTTTAAGATTCATCTATCGGTTTGTTAGGTTACTAGTTCAACCATCCGATAATCTTTTTAAAATTTATGGGTTACTGAATGGGAGAATTTATTGGTTTTATTCAGCTAGTTCAACTAAAAAAAATTGTGGAAATTGGATTAATATAAATATTAACATTTAACAAACGTTTGTTCATCGCAGATAATGTGTTAAAAAAAATATACCGCCATTTTCGCTTGTGGTAGAATAATTCCCAATAAATTGATTTCATTTTTAGATTTGATTTGATAACAGTAAGTAGGTTTGATCTAGATTTTAAAACGAAATCAATGTATTTGATACTATATATCGTTATCAAAAATATAACTTATTTAAGAAAAAAGAGCAAATCTTTGTCCGCAAAGTGATATGGAACTGTGAACCCTAAAAATAACAAACATTATTGAGAAAGTAACTGTACTAATTTATTATTTATTTTAATAAATTTATTAATTTTGGACATGTTTGATCATCTTATCTTTTAAATATTCAATCGTGTGTTTCATTTATTTCTTATATCACTCAAAATAAACATCACCTTAAGTGATTCTAAATGGAATTACGAGTCTAAGGAATGCTCAAACTATTGTGCAGTTTGAGTATTTGATTTGAGACATAAGATAGAAACAAAATATACATTCACCATAATATATATATACACATATAATACATATTGAAAGAGAATCGATATGTAGCACACCATTTAAACACCTAAAGTGAATATTGATGTTTAGTGGACATCAATATTTTTATATTTTTATTTTGTTTTCTTTTATACTATCTTAAAAATTGTGATAAGAGTAATCAAATTTACAAATTACATAAAAATAAAAGCCTTATTTATATCTCAAATTATAAATTATATAATACTTAAAAAATTAAAAAGTGAAAGGAGACCAAATCCCTTCTAATATTACTTACATTCAAGCCTTAATTAATTATCAACTCAACCTCAGTTTCGGTTAGTAAACAAGGTATACAAATTAAGTAAGTTTGACTAAATATTAAGAAATATATAAAATCAGCATGGTAATTCAATGTCTCAAATTGAGATTGGATTCGAGAACAAATGGAAGGTCACGGGGTGGCTTACCAAATTCCTAAATCTCAATGCTCGTATATAATAAACATCAAAACACAAGCACACAATCCACAATCTCCCTAGTTTCTCCAGCAGCAACCATGAAAACACACCATCTCCTCCTCCTCCTCATCCTCCAGCATTTCCCGGCCATCCTCGCCGTCAAATACGAGGCGATCAACGACGCGCAGAACACCCCGGGAGGTGCGAGGTTCGAGGCCGAGATCGGGATCCCATACACAGAAGAGATCATGAAAGACATCAACTACTTCATCTGGGACATCTTCCAGCAATACAACGAAACAGACAGGAAACAGGTGGAGATCGTCAAGGTCTTCATCGAACAATACGACGGCGCGGAGGCCATAACCTATGGCGAGAACGTCAACGTCAGCGCTCTCTACTTGCAAGGCTACCAAGGGAACCTGAGATGGGAGTTCACCTCTCTCCTCCACCACGAGCTAACGCATGTTTTCCAGTGGAACGGCGAGGGAAAGGCGCCGGTCGGCCTCGTCGAGGGGATGGCCGATTACATGATTCTCAAGTCGAACTATTACCCGGCGGGGTTCGCGAAGCCCGGAATGGGGGATAAGTGGGATCAGGGCTATGATTTCACGGCTAGGTTCTTGGATTATTGTGAAGAGTTGAGGTCGGGGTTTGTTGCGGAGTTGAATAAGATGATGAGACATAGTTATTCTGAAGATTACTTTGTGCAGCTGATGGGGAAGCCGGTGGCGCAGCTCTGGGCGGAGTATAAAGCCAAGTATTCACATTAGGGGGGAATTCATATTGTTTCTGATTTTACCATGTAATAATAATCTGCAAAAGAATTGCAGAATATTGGATTTGACATATGAAATTCAATAGATGATTTAATGATGATTATCTATTGCCGGATCTTGTGTTGTGTTCTTGACAGGGTATAGTATTGTTTCAATCTAGTTACTACTTTCTATTGGGATCAACTTTTTGAGCTTCCATTTGAAAATCTTATAACAACATATGGAGTAATACTTAATTAGCCATTTTGGATTAATAGTGCAACTGAATGACGACCGCAAGCTGTCAGATGGACTCCGGACGGCATACCCGACCCGCATACTATATCCAATTCAAATAGTATTTAAAAATTGCTGTGGTATTCCTATAAATAAATTTTCGATATAATATATTTGTTTATTTTTTTCGGATTAATGATCACTTATGGTTGAGCTTTGTTCGTATACTAACTTATTGCTAACCTTTTAAAATAGGCGAATATGGCCCACACTTGCTAACCGTGACAAAATTAACAAAATTTTCAAGTATTAGACGTGGTTGTCAAATATATTGGCACTTCAGTGAAATTCATCGCAGTTAACAAGTATGCAGCATCAAGCCATATATGTGTCCAAATGTTCTTGATCTTGAAGTCCGTCAAAATGCAACCTTTGATTTCTTGAATTACTAATGCCTCGAACGACTATAACTTATTTGTATCCAAAAGTTTGACAAATTGGTCAAAGTTGAGGGTGCATGATCTTAATTGCAACAAATCAAAAGATTGGGTATAGTTTTGCTAAGATTTAAAAGTGGTGTTGTTATTGCAATTTAACCTAAAGTTCTTATTAATTATTACTGTATAAATTTCCCCATGTTCCTCTCTAAAAATATATTCAGGAATTAATTAACAATTACATGCGCTTATAGATGGCAGATTCTCAATTCCCAATAGAAGGTATGCAAATTAAATTATTTTGACTTACATAATCAACAAGCAAAGTCACGTAATTATGCAATCTCTCACATTCAAACCGGACTCGTGACAGAATGAAAGTTCGCTGACCAAATTTATCTATCTCCACACACACTCTTCTATATATATAAATACTAAGATCCCACACAAAACAAAAGGAAAAGAAAAATCACAATCCCTCCTTTCTCCTGATTAATTCAGCCATGAAAGCACCCCATTTCTTCCTCCTCCTCGTCCTCCTCCAAACCCTCCACCATCTTCCGGCCATCCTCGCCGTCAAATACGAGGCGATTAACGACGCAAAGAACTATCCGGGAGGGGTGAGGTTCGAGGCCGAGATCGGAATCCCATACACATTACAGATCATGCAGGACATCAACTTCTTCATCTGGGACATTTTCCAGCAATACAACGAATCCGACAGGAAACAGGTCGAAATCGCCAAGGTTTTCATCCGGCAATACGACGGCGCGGAGGCCATAACCTACGGCGAGACCGTCAACGTTAGCGCGCTCTACTTACAAGGCTACCAAGGGAACCTCAAATGGGAGTACACCTCTCTCCTCCACCACGAGCTCACGCATGTTTTCCAGTGGAACGGCGAGGGGCAGGCGCCGGTGGGCCTCGTGGAGGGGATGGCCGATTACATGATACTGGTGTCGAACTATTATCCCAAGGGATTCGCGAAGCGCGGGATGGGGGAAAAGTGGGATCAGGGGTATGATTTCACGGCGAGGTTTTTGGAGTATTGTGAGGAGTTGAGATCGGGGTTTGTTGCGGCGTTGAATAAGAAGATGAGGCATAGTTTTTCTGAGGATTTCTTTGTGGAGTTGATGGGGAAGCCGGTGGCGCAGCTATGGGCGGAGTATAAGGCTAAATATGGAAATATCAAATAATTAGGCGATTTGCAGCTCGACTGGTTGGTTACCTGATAATGAAATACATTGAAATAATAATTGATACCCGTGTTTTGAAGAAGAATTTGCATGGATACATACTGATTCCTTATATGAATATTGCACGCATGAATTCTTCGGATCCTAAGTTTTAAAAAGTGATGATAGACTTCTCCTGAGTAAAGGATATTTAGGGTTCAATCGTCACAGCTTCAATAGAAAAAATAAAATTAAAAATGCATACATAATATTCACAATAAAAACAATATAATAGGTTTAAATTATATAGATAAATGTCACAGTTTATTTATCCATCATATATATATATATGCTTGGTCAAACAAAAACACCTCTTATTGTGCGGACATGAAAACAATGCACTGAATATATAAAGTTACTGCATTCGCCATTGATTTACTGCACTAAAAAAATATGAAAATTTCTCTGCCTCTGAAATTTGAATCAAGGACTGCATTCATCCATAAAAATATTAATTTCTTTATTAAAAATTACAGTTTTAATATTTAAAAGTAGGGTTAAACTATAGTTTATGGTGTGAATGAAGTATTTGTTTGATTTTAAATTCTCAACTTCAATTTATTCTTTAAATGATCTTAACTTTGCAAATATTATTAATATTCGTGTAAAGAAATTTGGCGTCAGAAATTTGAATAGAGTCCCTTGTAAAATAAGATGGGATTTCATTTTTCCGTCTCATACGCAACAACGCCGTCCCATTTTCCTACCTTACAAAAAAATGGAGTAAATATCCAAAACTATTCATTATCACAATAAAAAATAAAAAGGTGAAATTTAACCATTATAAATTCGCGATTAATTCAAAATTAAGAGTATTTGGAGTTATGAATTATAGAAAAAAAAATCACTAGCTCACAAATAAGAGTATTCGAAATTGTGAATTATAGCAAAAAAATGACTAATTCACATTTGAGATTATTCAAAATTGTAAATTATAACTAAAAGCACTAATTACAAGTATAAAAATTTGAAGTTGTGAATTATAGAAAAAAGTCTCTAATTTACAACCAAGAATATTTTAAATTGTGAAATACAAGATAAAGTAATAAATGTAGATATTTTTTATTTTTTTATATTAATGGATACTTTTTACATATTTATATTAGTATTTTTTTTTAAAATTTTACATATCAATTTAGATATTTTGGACTTTTCACTCAAAAAATGTTTGTTTAAAACCATAAAACATCAGTAATCATGAATTCTAATTAATCAAAATAGCCCGTCGAGATTTCGAGGCAATTTAAATCCAAAGATACACATTATTATGTGCAATAAAACCGAAAAGAGAGAAACGCAATCCTTTCTTTCTAAAACAATAATGAGAACAATCAACATAACAGGAAAACCTCATAAATCATAATATTACAATTATGCCTAAATTAATTAGTAAATCCTCCAATCTCCATAATATTGATAAATCCATTAAATGCTATGAGATTCAACAAATTAAGAGAGCAAAAACCAAACACGATATATATACGCGTGCATAAAACAGTTCCAAACTTCCAAACACCCATCAACTAGGTTAGTAGCTTTCTCTCACCACTCAGCAGCTTTGAATTTTCTCGCCAATTTTAGTCATTATCAACCCACTCCTCCGCCTCGCCCGCCGCCTCGCACATTCCGGCTTGTTCGTCTCCTTCTGCGCGAGGGAAACCGCCGGCGCAATCTTCCGGAAAACAAATACCATCACCAACGACGACCCGACTCACTGCGGCCGCGGCACAATCGGCTTCGAGTTCTTCGACGACGACGGCGGGATCGGCGATCCAGACCACCTCGAAGCCTTCATGACCCGCCTCGAGCTTGTAGGCCGGAAAAAGTTCTGGCAGATGATCCGTAAACAGGAGGAACTCGACCGCTCCGTTTCTTGCCTCATCAATAACCCATTTATCCCGTGGGTCTGCGATGTTGCCGACAGCCTTGGAATCCCCTGAGCATGCTTTGGGTTCAGTCCCGCGCTTGCGTCGCCGCTTATTACCATTACTACCATAACCTCGTACCGTTTCCGACCGAAGAAGCGGTGGATATCCGAGTTGAGATGCCGTGTTTGCGGGTTTGGAGCATGATAAATTTCGTAGCTTCTTGCATCCTAGTTCGCCCTACCGTTTCCTGAACAATGCGATTTTAGGGCAGTTTGGGAACTTGTCGAAGACGTTTTGGGTGCTGATGGATACATTCCAAGAGCTGGAGCTGGAAACCATCGAATATATGTAGAAGATTTGTCGCCCGGTCATGAATGTGGGTTCACTGTTCAAGGAACTCGGCGGCGCTCCGGAGTTGGCGTCGCCGGCGCTTCGAGTGGATTTTTACGCGGCGGAGAGGTGTACGGAGTGGCTGGACTCGAAGCCGCGCTGCTCTGTTGTGTACGTTTCGTTTGGGAGTGTTATACATTTGAAGCAAGACCATGCCGCCGGTGTTATTCCAGCCATTATTCCAGTTTACTACATTGCGCCTCTTTCCTCACACTAATAGAGATTTTTACTATTGTAGTATAAGTGAATAAATAAACAATTGATGATAGCGAAAACATGTTGTCGTTTTTTTACTGATATTGTATAAGTGAATAAACAAACGATCGATTACTGCCCGCCAGAGCCTTTCCTTTCGCCTTTCTCTTTGTCATTTTTTGACACATAGGCCGGGTTTCCTACGCTGGCTGTATAGCAAAACTATCTTCCATCGTGACATTCAAATCGAAGCCTTCGACGACCCTGCCGGTTGAGCATTGCCCAGCGTGGAGAGCTTAGTTCTTTTCTGGCCACATGAAGACTCTGAATTGCCGGAAAATTTCGGGTGGTTTCAAACAATTTATTACCCATCTTCATACTTGAATTGTTTATATTCATCGTTGTAGAAGGCATCGTGAGTCTGTGCTCGAATATCTTCACAACTATTTCCGCTCGGTCATACCTTCTGTAGATTGTTGATGTAGACGGCTAATTTGGAGACGTCTTTCTTCATCTGGCCTCAATGCTTGCGCAGATGGTCGTAATCGCACTCGAGTGTCTATCTCGATTTTAGACCGTTGTATTTTTCTGTGATCTTCTCCCAGAAAACTCAAACTGTTTGCCCGTTGTCGATTAGCGAGTTTTTGGAGACCTCAACGTAGCACTTCGCAAATACCTTTGACTCATCCAACTCATACTTCTTTCCGTCTTCAAGCACAGTGGAAGCAGTCTTCTTCCATTTTCCTTTCGCCGAAGGCAATGGCTGCACCGGAGGGTTGGTTGCATCTGGTTGATTGGCTCCATATCGTCGACATCGTAATCGTCGACGTGGACCGCCAAGAGGTTAAGGGGACTTTCGTTAGGCCCCATCGCCGAAAATGATTCCGAATTATTTGGCGTCATATTCCAACTTTGCGAATTTTGTGGATCCCAACATTTTTCATGACAAAACACGTAAAATTGTTGAATTTTTTTTATTTAATAGGGAAATTTCCCGAGTTTGAGTCGATAGCAACAAAAGGAATTGAGATGGATGAGGATTGAGAATGAAACTTGTGAATGAGAATTAAGAAGTGGGTATGAGTACATATAAAAAAAAATTAATAATAAAAAAAATTATAAAATAAAATAAAAGTATCGCCCTACCCCGTGACCCCCCAGCCCCACGCCCTTGCAATTTCTTTTTACCCACCAATCACAAATTTTTAGATGATAAAATTAATTACAAAAATTAATTAAATTCTATTTATTTTTTTAAAAAAATATGTTGCGGCCGCCCCAACATTCTCAGCGGCGGCATATCTCTCCTGCCGCTACCGCCGATCGCCCGACAATCAGCCGCAATTGCAGGGCCCGCCGCATAACCCTCGCGATGCAGCCACAGTCGCGAATGCGGCTGCATTGCATGTGCCTCTTTCTGTTGCGGGTCAAGTGACCACATGAGACCAAATTTTTCGAACGAGATCTTCTATCCACCATTTCTACCATTAAATTTACTAATATTTTATAAGATTTATTTTATAAAAATAAAAAAAATATTAGTATTATGTAATGAACCTAATTAATATTTACCAGTAAAAGTTGAAAGTTTAAAAATTTATACACCCTAACTTTGGATTAATTAACTAATAATAATTATTAAAAAAATAAAAATATATATAAAAAATAATTATAAACTCTATTGATTAGTGAACACTAGCTAATTATCTTAAAATTATATTAAAGTACAAGAAATTAAAATAGAAGAAAAATAATTATATTATAAAATATTGAAAGTAGAACATGAAGTGGAATATCAAAAGTGGGATAAAGGACCCTATCCCATGCGGCATGCGCAATCCTTTCCTATATGCCTATATCCTTTGTCCAACACATGCTTTCACAAAATGTTTCAAAGTTCAAATGAGAGTTTACGTGACATGACATCCAACAAAAACAATTACTCACAAGCTGAGTAGCATTCCTTCATACACATACGTAGCAGCGGGATAGTTACTATGAAAAAGAAGTATGAATCCTCCTATTACATAAGAATCCGAAGAAGAGACTTACCAAGGCAAGACCCAATTATGTGGATAACTCCGAACCTTAACCTGGCTTAAAAGACCTAGTTACGAGGATAACTCTGGATCCTGTACGTACAAGACACGTACGGAGTAGAAAAAATGTACAATTTACAACACCGAATAGCAGTAAGCATATATGCGCTCAATAAGAGCTAGATTTCCCCAATGAGCTAAAGAAAGCAAGCATACTGTCATAAACATCTTCCTTACTTCTCGTGCTTAAAAGGAAATCTATGTGGCCGTAATTTTCAAGATAAAGCAAATCTGGTCTTGATACCAATTCCTTGATTGTATGCTGCACATCTGCAACATCTGCTAATGCATCATTGCCCCCATACCCCATCCACATTGGCAATGAACTGGGGATGGAGCTGACATCGAAAGCCGGTGGCTTTGTCTGCCTGTAGTACATTAGATTTTTCCACACTCCATAGTCATACATCGCGAAAGTTCCTTCACGGATCACTGCCATGAACAATGACCAGGAACATCAGAGGCGGAATATATGGGCGGGTCGAATTGACGGACACATGAGTATACATAGGTTGTGCGTGTTCATAATTAGTACAAACATCAGAACACCAAGAGCTAAGAACCAAACCATTTTCTAGCATTTTGTCCCTCTCCGCAGGAGAGCAAGTTAAACTCAAGAAACTTTGATGAGAAAAATGCTCTATCTTAGAAGAGTAGAGATATAGCAGAAGCACATACTCTGGAAGAGATGATGCAAGTTCTTTGAGGATGATGGGTGGGGCTCATAGTTAAGATAGGAATCAATTCGCGAGCTATTGAAGCAGCAATTCTCCCCTGAAGATTTTAAGAGATTTAGTGAAGCAACGTAAATTAAATATGATCAAATATAAATTGCAGTTCAGCAATGTTTGTCATAATGGACAAAATGCAGTACGTTTTTTCAGCTTTTGATAGCTAAACTTCAGAATTAGTTATTGGAAGTGGCCAATGAGAAATTACACCGTGGTCTTATTCACACACCTTCAGATTTTCTTTGAAAGTGATTCTTTCGCTACTAATTTAATAAGGCAGAGCAGCCGCTTTTGCACAATAAATAATTTGCTACCCAACTTTCTCCCGCAAGGTCCAGATAACCTACATTTACCCTACCTTCTCATTTGACAACAGTTGTCAAGGTTCTAAAGACTGAACTGACATAACTAGCTAGAATAAATGTATCCTAAGGGAAAATGTCATTATTTCCATCAAGCACCTCTGATACTAAGGAATGAAACAGAGATGAAGAGGAGTTCGTAAGAATCCTAGACCTGTAACTGAAGAAAGCATGTCAGCACAGTCCAGATGTCCGTCGCACATCATATCCATGATGTGAGTGCCCCAGTTACTGAACACAATGAAATTCAACAATCAGAAAGCTCAGGGAAGAGCTGAACAATATGCAATAGTTTTAAAGAGATCAAATATTGTATACCTTTTGAAATTGAGCTCATGAATACCCAATGCCAGAATTACCTAGAACAGGTAGTTGTTTGACTATGAGTAAACATTCACAAACATCAATCAAATGGGGAAACAACAAGTATTTCAAAAAGGAAAGAGCTTGACAGCACCAAACAGACCTCGTCGAGACGCATTTTAACTAATCTTAGAACGAAAGGAGCAGTGATGTGATCCAGGTATGATATAGGACAGAGAAGTGCAGCAGCCTTAACCATTTTTGCTATATCTGGTTGAGTTAAGGCCGCCAGAGACATGATTGTTCCCTGTAAAAATGTACAGAAGAAGCGCATATAAGAATTTAACATGATTAGCTAAATATTTGCATCTGTCGTGATATTGAAGACCTGTGAGTGTCCGACAACTAATACTTTGGAATTTGTAATTGAATATATATAATGAATCATTTCTCCCAGGTCATAAAGAGCCAGCTCTTGCCAACTCCAATCCCAGAAGTCCTGAAACAAATATAAAGCATAAAACTTAAATCAAATGTAAATCACTCCAAAATAATGATCATTGTGAGAAAGAGGAGAAGATATCCTTTCCTTCCCTTTTACTAATGTACCTATGAGGTTTAACAGAGTAAACTACAAAATTATACAGGCAAATATAATTTTCCATTGAATAATCAAAGACAGGTGTATCTCTCCTATCAATGCAGGAGTGTTTAATTTTTTGAGGCAGAATGCAGGAGTGTTTGATGAAAGCCATTGTCTAATTGAAAAAACTGACAGTACAGTATAATGTTTCGCTAGTTCACATTGAGATGAGTTGTTATTATTTTATGTCAGAGATGAATATGAGAGAGAGAGGAGATGAAATTAATTTCCTTATTCCTATTGCGTTAACAATGTAAGAACCAAAGGAACAAACATTTACCTTATCTTCCTCTGACAGAGATACATGACCATGACTCCAATGTGTCCCACGTACATTACCAACCCAAACATCATAACTGTGGTTGGCAAGTATAAAACCCAAGGACTGATTTGGGGAATCCAAGAACCATGCATCACCTGCCTGTAATTGTTAAATGTGAAAGTAGACAACAAATAAAGAGGTCCTAAGATATGGTTTTTTAACTTGTTTCAATAATTAACACACACAAGATTAAATTATCTAACTAGAAAAGAAACATGGGATAGAAAGTTGCATTATTGACAGACAAAATAGAGATGGCAAGCAATTACTCACATGAATAGTTCAATTTCCAGGTAAAACTAGACTAAATGCCAAGCACGTAGAGCAAAAATATGTGGTATGATTTGAGCAGAATGTACAAAGGATCCCTAAAAACAGAGAATGCTATTATGAATAACTAAATATTCTTTGTTTCTATATATCTACTTGCAATAGAAGATCAGCCAGCATATAGGGAAAATAAAAATTCTTGTGTTATAATCACTTTAAATTTGCTCCAGTTTATATTTATATATATATATATATATAGATACATAGAAAGTTTGCAGCTGCTATAACTATTTAGGGGTTTCAGTTTATTTTCCTAATTCTTATACTAACTCTCTATTCCTCATCCTAGTTTCTGAATACATTGTCTACAAACTAAGTCAAATTGTTTCTTTTCCACTTCGAATTTGTTCTTCCAGCACTAGAAGACCTTCACAATAATACTCTTATAAAATTGACTTCTGAGATTTTCAGACCCATAACCAATCATAGGGAGTCCGAACCTCCTTATACAAACAAAGAGCATTACAATATTGAATAGCAAATCGTGCTATTTCTTGATAGAGAGTGTTAGGCCAGGATGAAACAAAAGAAAACTGACATATCAATGGGGTCTGATATACCTATCTATATATTAATATATAATATTCATCTATTAACATTGTCAACACTGTACTGGCATCTACATGAATCTTCTAGTGAAGAAATAGGAACACAAAAGCTATTACAGTTCGCCATATTCAATGAAATTTGTCATTTCCATCAAAGCAATGTGTTCTACCACTGAATTATGGTCCAGAAATCGGAAAAGACAAAAACAACAGAAATAGTTATAGTGCCAAGAGCTTCTTGAACTAATAAATGGAGTATATATCAATGCATTTCCCATCTGCCAAGAAAAGCATTTCATAGCCAATTCCAAACAATCGCAGGAAACATGATTGTAACAAAAACGATTTCAACAATCAACCGATACTCTCAGCAAATATATCTCCATGTGTTCACATTCCTATATTAACTAAAAAACCAAGCCGTGGAAGCAATTACCATAAAAAGTCCATGAATGAGCAGAACCGGAGGGCCCAATTCCTGCACAGTTACAGAAGGAGACATAACACGCTGAAGTCCCAATACATATCCATCTTTTGTCCGACTCTGCAACAATTTTATAACATACGTTACTGTTAACAAATAATTCAACAAGAAAATTTCTTACGACACTCCTACACAAAAGGTTGTCCTAGACTATGCTTAACAAAAAATTATCAGCTAAATACTTGCCCTAATCATGATCACGAAATAGCAGATACACGATTTTTTGCAACACATTTATCAACATGAGCAACTCCGTAATTGAGGCAAATCAGCAGTAACTTAAAAGGCATAAAAAAGAAGTTTGACTGCCAATTAAATTGAACTACCGATATGGATAGCATTATCCGAAGCGAGAATTTACAGTGTGTTCGGTGCAAGGGAATCCAGAAGGCTCGATGACATTAACGCAAAGACCGGCTGTGGACGACTTGAAGCGGAGCTTCGATGCGACGTGGAATTGAGTTGAATAAACAGCGGGAGATTCGAACAAAATGAATAGCGCCACCGTCACGGCAATCGCCACCGCCGAGAACTCCATGGTTTGGCGTTTTCCGAGAAGGCGATGGCGGGAAGAGATCTCCACCAACCTCGACCTGGTGGAATCAGTTGGGAGTGCGTTACAATACCTGCTCTATTTGCAGTGTGGTGCGAAATCTTATCTCACGCGCTGTAACGGCGCGTTGCTCCAAGCATAGCACGTCCGTAGAGAGAGAGAGAGCTTCCATAATTCATAATTGGGTGCGAAAATGGATTCCCAATTTTTAGAGTTTTGGTCACAACTCAACTCGGGCCCCTATCCCACTCCCAATCTCGATTTGGATTCACTAAGTTGGGACAATTTAAATATTAGCTTTGTATTTGGAATAATGTCTAAAGTTGGCATGTGATATTGTATGCGCCAGTGTGAAAATTATTAAAAAAAAAAAAAAAAAACTATGAAAATAACCTCCAATAAATAAAGTCCAAAAAAATATCAACTCCATCTTATTTTTCATGATATAAGCAACAATTTATATACAAAAATAATACAAATATGATTTGTTATTTTTAAAAAAATACATTTTCAATTTTATTTGTCATCAATTTTTTTCTTTAACTATGACTTTCTCTCTTTAATTCAAAATTTTCTCTCTAATTTATCTGATCGATCTGGTTTTCGAAGGGTTTGATTAACAGGATTTAAGGGCTAGAATGAGAGATAAATGACACGGAGATTTTACGTGGTTCGACTATTAATGAAGTCTACGTCCACGGCTCAAGATATGAGGATGTATTGATGATTCTTCTCTATTACATTTATTGTCTAGAGTCAACGTAATAAATGCCCTGCCTCTAACTCCTATTTATAGATCTTTGTATGGGCTTGGAGTTGGGCTTTACTTGGGAACTGCACCATGCTGAGAATGGGCTTTCCTTGGGAGTCGAGCCGAGCTGGCAGGCGCAAGTGGGTCGAATTGGCGGCTGGCAGGCGCAAGTGGGCCGAATTGGCGGCTGGCAGGCGCAAGTGGGCCGAGCTGGCTGCTGCAAGTGGATCCGAGCTTCTAGACTCCTTGGGAGCCATGCCTGGCTCTTGGTAGGCCAAACTCTGAATAGGCTGAGGTCCGTCTTTGAGGCCCATTTAGGTTGGGCTTACTGCTTGTGGCCCATATCCTATCAACTAACAAAATAATTGATGTCTAAACCAAATAGATAATCAATAAAAAACATTTAGGGAGCATTCACTTTGTGTGATAGGATGAGCCGATAAAACGTATGACTGAGTATTTGAAGGATTGAATGTCAAACAAGTTCGTAAATTAATAAATCCATCAAAGAAAACACCCCTTAGGAAAAACATTTTGGCAAATAGAAAAGTACCATCTATACAACTGGAAAAGTGCTCCTACATTACAGAAGAGGAACAACGGAAGCAACTCCAGTGGGCCTTCACAGGCTTGCCTCTTTAATTGTTTAACAGTAGACCCTGCCGCTGGCAATAGTAAGACAACCCCATACTTACCGTCTTCCAAGATAAAACAATAGGCACCAATCTTACTCTCTAGTACCGCTCAATAATACAGAACACGCAAATGAACAAAAATAATCTCCCTAGCCAGCTAAATCGTAAGAACCAGGATATACAAGAAATTAGACCACTCCCAAAAAATAAGTTACTTCAGTGCTGCTGTTTGAATAGATATGATAACATATATTATTCTTTCCTGGAAGGATCTCAAGTAATTTCACAAAGATGAGAAGATAAAAATTTGAAGAAAGAAAGAAGAGAAAATGAGGCATAGGAAAGCTAAACAGTATCTTAATTCTTAAGAATCACACCACTCCCAAAAAAAAGGTTATCTCAGTGCAGCTGTTTGAATATATATAATAAAGGAGTATTATTCTTTCCTGTAAGGATCTCAAGTAATTCAAGATACAAAGATGAGAAGATAAAAGTTGAAGAAAGAAAGGAGAGAAAATGAGGTATAGGAGACCTAAATTTAACACGCCGGCATCCAGTTTTATTTGGATTCCAAGTTTGTTGCTCAAACGTAAACATCTGCATTTTCATTCACTCAGTTTTCACCACAGAATACATGTCTTCTACACAGTTTAAGACAATTTACCAAAAGGTTAATCTTATGAACACTTAAATTGGAGCGAAGGTTCCAGAAACTCCTGTATTTAATTGTAACTATAAGTAGGACTTGCAATCAAGGTTTCTGCCCCTGTTTATGGTAATATATATCAATAAATCATTTTCTTATAGCTTGATTGAGTGTTGGCTGATGAACATTTGGGTAGAAAGCAAACTAATGAATTGGTAGAACTAAACGGTGTAGTATATCACCAGACAAACACAAGTCAAAAGACACACAGACTGGTGCCGCAAATGTGGAAATTGCACACGCTTCGATTATTACCTTTCTCTGTGTCTCTCTACTATCTCGCTCTCTCATCACGTGCCAATCATCGACTTATCATGTCACTACTTCCCCACTCACAGTGTTCCTCCAATCACCCCTTCCCGTGCTCCCCGCCCCCAAACACACACACACACACACACACACTCAGACTCTGCAGCTCTCTTCCCCTCCATCAACTCATCAAGACCGAATATTTCCCTTCTTTCTCGAAAACCATCGGGGTTTACAACTCAGGATACTTTTAGCTTCACAGAAGCATATGCTGGCATATTCACATCAAGATACACGCACTGAGTACGTGTGAAGTGTGTGAATGTGAGCACCAAAACCCACGAGATGGGCTGTTTGCAGTCCAAAACCGCTAATGTTCAGTCCCCTGACCAAGAATCTCCGCAACCGGACACCAAAATGGTGCAGAATTGGGGTCACCGACGGTAAGAACGGTAACCAGAATTGCACCTACGCGAATATAACTACTCGGGAAAGGTATGAGAGAGGAGGAAGGGGAATTTTGCATTAATTCAGAA
>JAYDZE010419127.1:0-16655 GCA_034509125.1 Monilaria moniliformis | reverse complement strand
AATAAATGTATAAATCGAAAATCATGATAAAATCACGTTTCCTATAAAATAGCATATATCTCCTAAAATTTAGTAACATACCAATTATAGCACAAAATAATTAAGGAAGAGAATCCCTAATTTTCGGTAAATGAAATAACCGCATGGAGTGAAAATTACTCTTAAGACCTTTTCTAATTAAAAAATAATAATAATAATGACACGTGGCTTAAATCTAGACGGTTAGATTAACATATCTAACGGATATAAAATGGTCTTAGTTATGCATTACAATATAGTTCGGAAATGAATGCAACTATATATATATATATATATATTAGGATTCAAATCAAAATCTTTCTTATTGTAAAAATTAAGAACTATTTTCAGCCATTCGATCATGAAGATTTACGGTTGATGCATCTCCATTATTTGATGAATGTAGACCTAAGTTCGAATCCTGGAGTTGGGTGAAAAAAATTATTTTCTTTCAATACAGTTAATTTACATTACATATATAATTACATTATACATTCAATACAAATGTTTTCACGTTCTTACAATAATATTTAGGATTCTCACCATAACAAATTTTTTATGTTAACCTTGCCCTACATATATATTTTTAATATATGATAAATTTTATTTATAGTATATAAACATATTAAATATTTAAATTGTATATTTTTACTGGAATATGCACCTTACCCCTACTATAGATACCAGATAACGCACGTGACTCTGAACGCAGGGTAAAGTTGGTGAAGTTTAGACAACGAAATGAGACTGTGGACCAGGTTATTAGGTCCAATAATTTCATTGCTGGTGAATTCTAAATTTTATAAAATAGTCACAAAAATAATAAAAATGAGACATGTTTGCACGGTAACATTGAAAACATGTTATGATCACGTGAAAACCTCGTGAGGGACAAAACCCAACCAGCAATTACCTAGAATGTTCCCAGTGTCTCATTGCTCCTGATCATCATAGTCAATGTTCTTAATTACTGATTAATTAATAGATTAGCACTTTAATCACAGCATCCTCATTTTGTTTTGATCGAAAGATTGCGATCACAGACAACTCCAGAGTTCTCAGTTCAATGAATGGATTAAGTTGGATTTGTTGGTATATCCTCATTGGATTTGGTGTCTTTCAATCAAGATTCTTCATTTTATTGTCTATCTATTATATACACATCCCAATTTTCTGCTCTACTTTTTCTGTTACAAATAAATTATCTTGATTATAAATTTCAATCTTATTTTCTAGGATTCATTCACTACAAAAAAGCGGACATTACCGACGGCTTTACGTCCGACGCCATTTACCGACGGATTTCCGACGGCAATCCGTTGGTAAAGCTTCCGACAACTATTTTGACGGATTTGCGACGGAAACTGGCGCGATTTCTACGTGCCAATGTCTTCAATGGATTTCCCAAAAGAAAAGTTGTCGATAAGATTACCGACGTGCAAAGGCCTTTGGCAATGCTAAAAATTTCTTCAGTTGCTGAAGGATGTGCGTCCGTTGCTAATACCGACGGAGTGTATCCGTTGCTAACCTATTAAAATAAAGAATTTGTATTTATAAATCTAGAATACCGACGGACGCATGTCCATTGCAACTACTGACGAACGTTTCCGTTGCTAAGTTGTTGTTATCTTATCTCTTTATGTTTTGATTGAAAATTAAAAAAGTAAATATAGTATACGGACGGATGAGTCCGTCGCAAATACTGTCGGACATATCCATTGGTATGTTGCTGTTTTCGTTGTTATTTTGACCGAGATTTTAAAAAAATTGCATATACATCGAGTTTACCGACTGACGGGTGTCTGTCGCAAATACCGTCGGACATATCCGTTGCTAAGTTGTTGTTTTCGTTGTTATTTTGATCAAAATTTTAAAAAATTTGCATATACCTCGAGTTAACCGACTGATGGATGTCCGTCGCAATTACCGACGGATGCGTGTCCGTTGCTAATTTTTTCAATTAGGAATTACACCCTTCTTGCCGAGCCCTAGCACATACAGTCCCTCACACCCACCCACGCCCTAGATCAAATCGGAGCCCCTATTCACCCCGCATGTTGTCGGTCGTCGTTCTCCGCCGTCGCCCTACCTCCCGTCGTGCAATTTTAGTCCGACAGGTGACCCTTCCACCCCCGCCTCTCTCTCTCTCTCTCAAATTCTTTAATTTGACAACAATTTTATTCCGACAATGAGTCGTTTCTCACCGTCGCGTCATCGTTCTCCGCTGCTGCTGCTCGCCGTCGCCGTACCTCTCGCCGTGCTTCAAGTAACCTTCTTGGAAATGGCTCAGTTTAACCATTCATAGATAGAGTGCTAACTATTACGATTTCTTACATTTTTCTAATTTAATCCCATAATTCTTACTGTTAATTAATTGAGTTTGTAAGATTTGCATCATCCTATAATTAATTATGCATTATCTTATATTTCCAAACTACCTACATATATATATGTATATTACATGTGTTTGATTTGATGAAGATCGTATATAGTATGCAATCCACATGTATTGAAAAGCTTATGATAATTGGTGTTTTGCTTCATTTCATCTTGTTAGTAATATACTCCGGCCGTTTGAATATTTGTAGAGTCTTTTTGAATTTAAAGAAGGATTTTGGGGCTCAAACCTAGAGTGCAGAGTTAGATACCAAGTAAGTCTCTTTTAATCATTTTTGTTATTTTTTTTTTTTTTTTGCTTTCTTCGAACCATGACCCAAATGATGGTCATGGGAATGCCGAATGAGCATGTTCATTAGATGAGCATGATATAGGAGTTAGTTGGTGGCTAGGCTTGGGGTGGAACCTTGCTGGCTCCACCAATCCTATTCATTGAGAAGTGAGGCGATTTTGGAATTTCATGTAATGTATGTGTTAGAATTTGAGCATAGCATGCTTCAAACTTAGCATATCTTGATTTGAAAATAATATTACCAGATCTTTCAATAATTGGAAAGAAAATTAAAATATTAATATATGAAGAACTTACTAAATCCAAGAGATGGATTTTTTTAAAATTATTTAAAATCAAATACAAATATTTAATTTAAAAACAATAAACTGGTGCTATAAAGTCCTAAAATCAAGTCTAAGGACAAAAGTTGTATAATGACTAATTAACTTTGCAAATTCTAATATATATTAATAAATAATCTATTATTATATCATGTAATAAGTTATGTTTTAAGCATGCTATGTTATGTGTCATGTTATGTGTTAATTAGTTAGGAGATCTTATAACGTGCCTATCATTTTTTTTAGGAATTATGCTGATGTATGAATTATTGATTAAGAATTATAGCAATGAGTGAAAATCATTAGTGGATGTATAGACGGTTCACTCCAAGTGGTGATTTCAATACTAAATTTATTGAGGGGCTTGACGATGTCATTAGGTTTGCACGTAGTAAACCGACATATATGGACAAAGATAAAATTAAGTGTCCATGTAGAAAGTGTGATAATAAATGGTATAGGCCGACAAACGAAGTTGAGTTTCACATTTCTAAGTTTGAATTTGTAAAGAATTACAATATATGGAACATCAATTCAAGGAGCTAGAAATTCCTATGTGGAAATATATGTGGAAATGGTATATGGTTTTGTTGCATGCTCGAATGTCAAAGAAGATTACTGCATCATTCAAGCGCATTACAAATCCTACTGGTTTTAGTTGGGCTTTGACACCTCTGAAGGTTAAGGACGGAAACTTTGAGGAGTTTCGAGTAAGTATAGTTTTTATTACCTAAATGTTTGTTTGAATTAATCTAACATTCTAATATATTTTTTCCTACAGAAAGCATTTTTCCGGCCTTCTGATTAGGAGAATGATATGTGTGCTCTTTGGCGCAAGAGAGCCACGATCAGATTCTCAGGCTGGATCAATGACTCGAAGAAGCGGAGGTCACATGAAAGAGGGAGGTCGGGCGACATACCAAAGGAGATGTGGAACAGATTAATTATGCACTGGAGTAGACCCGAAGTTATCCAGAAATCAGAGAATGCAAGGAGAGCTAGATTGTCCAAGCTTAACCCGGTACCGGAATCAACAAGCATAGGGGATGCTTGATGTCTGTTCCAGTCAGAGCTTAACAGATGGTATGTATTATATATATTTATATACACATAAAATTTGTTGTTTACATTAATATTTGTTTTATTATATTTTGATAAATAGGCGATTGAAAGAGGGGTTCCAGTGACTGAATGTGTGTATGAATCGTTTCGAGCACTACACACGAATAAGGATGGGGAGTACACGTATAAGAAGGCTGCAGATATTGATGTAAGTTACAACGTTAATATATATATATATATATATATTTCATTTTTGTTAACTAGGCGAGGGTTCAAGAGATTGCTGCAAGGCAAGGCAAGGGCGCCAATTTGATCAAGATACATGTTCAAGAGGTTATGGGAGGACACCTTGACAAGAAGAAAATGATGGTCAGAACTGAAAGACTGGGACCAAGCCTCGTGAGCAGTACTTCCTCGATACAGAGTCCACGATCGACCATTCATCAAGTCCCAACTGAGTGGCAAACTCAATTGCTTGAGGAATGGCGGACTAATTTGCAGATGCAGTTACAGACTGAGCACGAACGAATGATAAAGCTCGAGAAGGATATGAGGGTGATGCAACAAATAGTGTAGTAGCTCATGGCCTAACAGTCCGCCCAGTCGAGCCAATCCCTGGCCAACCCTGATGATTCTGCTGAAATTTGATTTTCATCTAAAACTTTAATGAGTGTTGGACATATAACTGATAATGTGTATTAAATTTAAAGTTGTTAAAACAAATACTTTCTGGATTTAGCTATTTCTATAATTGTTGTTAGTGTATTGTACGATTGTTCTGTTAATGACTTATTTTCTTGTAAATAAGATGTCATAACTAGGTAATCAAAGAAAAGAGCACAACAACAATCTAGAAAACAAGATTAACGACAGATTTATGATGGAAATAAGATAATGGAACTCTACCGACGGACGACACCATGTTGTACTACCGAAACTTTTACCGATGGACAGACACCGTCGGTAAAATCGAGGGATGTCATCTTTCAGTAATTCCACGCCAGCCTTTGTTTCTTGTCGTCGTACACAACAACAATTTTCCGACGGAGTACTTCTTCGGTACCCCGTTGATATTTATTACTGACGACCGCCCGTCTATCGGTAATATCTTTAGCGACAACACAACTTAAGACACAGTGTTTTCCTCATGGATCCGCCGGTAGCCACTATTACCGAAGGATTATCACACATTACCGACGGAATTATTTGTCGGTAATCAGCGCATTTTTTGTAGTGATATGTCTATAGTTGTTGATATACCACATGTCTTGATTTGAACCTCATTAGTTGTAGCATTGCTTCCAAGGTTTATTACCAAATTGATATGCATAGTTTAAACACATTTAGGAAGATCATGATATTTTTGTCAATATAATTTGGTACATATTCAAGTATTTGTAAATTGGTTTTTGGGCCTTTAGGCCTTTATTCCAACTTATTAGACTGAGCTCAATAAGAAAAGGCTTGGATATCCCACATCATATATAAATTTCATTTAACGTGGAATACTATAGATACACATACGCAGACAATGGTAACATTATATTTCTTACATTTAAATATTAAGTATTGCAAACATCATTTATCCATAACTGATCTAATGATTAGAACATGGTATTTGCGATAATTAAGTTCATTGGATATGGTATGTAGCTAGCGGACTTACCTGTGTGGGCTTTGTTGGTTCCAATTCCGACATGACTAACGATAAATAATAATAGATAAACGAATTGGAAAATTCAAATTTACTATAACAAATATTATGAATTCTAAAATATGCTTTGAAATTTAACGAAACATATTTGTGTTTTATTTTAATTTTATAATTCTTAAATTAGGTTTTTCATTATGTTAAGATCTATAATAACCTATTTTTAAGTTAAATCATTCAATAACAAAATATTTATGCAACGACATTCTTATTTGATGTCATTTTTTTTAGTTTTTACACTGGATGTATTTAATTGTGTTTAAGTATATATTCCAAAATTATCTAAATTAAATATTTTACATTCATTAAGCATTGAAGAAAACATGCATTACATCTTGGAGAACTTGTTAGGATGACGTGTGATGTGCTTAGCATATTTATGACAACGATAATATAAGAATCTTTCTTTTGTATTAGAGCACATATTTTGAACAAATATATACAGAAAAATACAACTTATTTGCATACGTAATTGGTTGCATAGATATTTTGACGGTAAGATTTTATTTTTGTTATAAGATTATAAATTATCAAACTATATTATAATTTTTTTAATAGATAGTGAAGAGTTTGGGGACTATGAGTTCGAAGAGATTCAAGTGTTTAGAGTTTAGATTTATTTATGAGACTCTTTGATTCTATGAGGCAAAACTATTTTTGAACAATTTATCATTAATTTTATTTTATTTAATCTTTGACTTTTTTAGAATATTTTACACTTTGGATTTTATGCTTCTCATATGATTTATATATATAATTTTTGTATATGTTTATATATTATAAATATAGAATTCTTAAAAATAAAAAATATATAAATTAATTTTTATCGTTTGCTTATAGCCCGATTAGCTCGTTGGGCTAGCCCGAAACCCGAACGTTTAGGGTTAGGGTTGGAAACTTCTAACCTGATAAAATTCCAACCCGATTAGCCCGTACCCGATCAACCTGTAACCCGAGTAGGGCTGACCCGAAACCCAATGGGCTGGCCTGATTGACATCTTTAATCATATTACATAAAATTATGAATTTTCTATACCATTTTAATTTAATATACTACAATACCCTTTTAATGACTAACCACTTAAAGAATAAATAAATTAAATAAGAATATTTTTTGTTTTTAATGATAAAAATAATTATAAGCAGCTATAGAATTCATGAAAAAGATTCCACAGCACAGTACAAGTGGTTAAACCAAGAAGAGTTTGATTAACCAATGGGGACTTCAAACTCCATCTTTGCACGGGATAAGTTGGAAAACTAGACCTTTGAAAATCCCTTCTTCTCTTCTATTGGTCCTGTGGAACTATCAACTACTCTTTCGTGGATTAATCCACCGATTCCAGACTGGTAAAAGACTATGAGTGAGACGTGACCAAGGTTTCTTCAATTGATTCACATCGACCAACTGCTCGTCTGGATCACCGGCTAAACTGGCCGTGCTTTGCCGTGAAGCTATCGTCATCGCCTTGGTGATATGAGAAAAGATACCCAAAGTAATCATAACATCATGCACCACATTTCTTAAGCCTTCCCATAAAATCTTAAAATCTTTGTCAAACCCTAAAGGAACAAAAATAAATCGGTTCCCACAAAATTTGTCTCTATTCCCATGACCGCATCCCCACTCTAGATAGTTTCTTCAAACTGGCTACCACCACCCACAACTGTTGCACCTCTCCCACCACCACCACCCACTACCATTGCACCATCCTTACGACTGACGTTTTCCAACGAGATGAGCAGCAACGACTCCGAGAGCGACGGGTTACCCAAGCGTGAGACGACGTTGTCGTCTTCCTCCGGAGAATAATCCATTTCACAAACCGCGACTTTCAGTTAGATCCCTACCTAACTTCAAACTCGAAATCGTAATTGAAATTCATGTTTAGTTAAGTTCGAATTTCGTGTTACTATGAGTTGAATTTATAGTCTCATTTTGATGGTTTTGAAGTTATGGGTTTGTGAAATTGTTGTTGGGTGACCATGGATAGCAATGGATGAGCCATAGGTGGCAATGTTTATAGCTTTGGAGGAGTCATGGGTGACGATGTTTATATATGAATTGATATTGCAGCGTCATTGTGAATGGAAGAGACTAACACTACGTCATATCACTTGGGGAATCAATCTATACATTCACGTTGATGTCTTTAAAGATATTAATGACATTTTGGAGCATTTTGGCAGAAAATAAGCAATATAAAGCTTGAAGTCTGTTGTAGAGCGTTTGGTAGAAATTAAGAGAAATAAAGGTACAAGCAATGCATTTCATCATCTAATAGCTCGACATTTGAAGAATGATGAGGGATACAAAGTTATACCCAACTGGGAGAGTTGGTTCCAAATTATTGGGTGGACAGTTTGTTTCACAAAAGAGAATTATGCTCAGATCACTGGGCTGCACTTTGGGAGCTCATACTTTGATCCCAATGACACACATGTATTTTCCCTGACAAGTCTATATCATAGATTTTTCGAAAGTCAGCGAACAACAGTAAACAACTTGCAAAAAAAATTCAATGCCAATCAGCTTGATGAAGACGTTGATAACTACTTGAAGCCAAAAAACTTGTTGGTATATTATTTGTTCATCCTCTGCCGGGATAACATCACGATAAATGATTGGACATAGACTCCAATTGAGGACTTCAAGAGCTGGGATTGGTTCCCGTAGGGGTTGTACACGTATCAACCGTTGCATTATTGCTGGGCGGACGGTTCGTTTCACAGCGGAGAATTATGCTCGGATCACTGGGTTGTACTTTGGAAACTCATACTTTGATCCCAATGGCACACATGTAATTCTCTCGATTAATTTACACCATAGATTTTTCAAAATTTGGCATACAACTATAAACGACTTCTGAAAAAAATTCAATGCCAAATAATTTGGAGAAGACGTCGATGGCTACTTGAAGGCGACGAACTTGCTGGTGTATTATTTGTTCCTCTTATGCCAGAAAAAAAATCACGATAGAGGATTGAGCATGAACACTAGTTGAGGACTTTGAGAGCTGTGATTGGTTCATGTGGGGATCGTACACTTATCAACCGTTGCATTATTGTATTGACATTGTGGCAATAAAATCAAATCAAGAAGATTTCAATTACTACTTTCATGGAGCAGCTTGGGCTCTGCAACTATGGTCATACGAGGTCATTCAAGAGTTGGGATAGTGCTATGGACACCGAGACCGTATCATCATGTTGCCACGATGTTTGGCGTGGATCACCGTGCAAGTGAAGACAAAATTCAATCTTTTTTACAACAACAGAAATGTATGTAGTATTTTAATTAAACTTAAATTATTAAATATTTTGCATTTAATAATATATTGATGACAGTCTATGTTTGAAATTTGCAGCTCATAGTATATAAGAAGGTGCCCCTCTTAGGGGAGAAGATAAAGACTATTACATGCAGAACTTCATGAATATGGCCGTTTGATATTCGATTCGAGGCTCCTGTAAAAATTGCAACAAGAAAGAAGTTTGAGCCGTTAAAGATTGTAGAGAAGAAGACTGCAGAATATGCATTTTCAGCGACAAGAAATGTGCCACCAAAGAGGGACCGACAGCTTACTCTTGAGCCACAATAGCTTCACACCCGACAACCAACTCCTAAGCAAGAACTAGTGCTTATTTCTTGCCAGCACGGACAACCCTGTTGAGACGTGGACAATGAGAGCATATGTGATGACATCATTTGTTGTATAAATGTGATCTTGCAAGAGCCATCAGATAAAGGCTTAATGGCAAAGCTGTTTGGCAAGATCGTAGACTACGTTAGACTCAAAAGATCAAGGATTCATCAGACAAGGACTCGTCAGTTGTCATTCTCTATTCTCGAGCTGGTGTCTCTCACATTCACTCTAGGGCATATTGATTGCCTCTCCCATTGACATAAATCTCCGGATCTGTTTCATTAGCATTGAAAGTAACTCGTTATCACTTACTAGCAAAACTTTAATTTGTCTCCCGTAGTCAATGCGTGTGAAATAGAAATATAAATAATCTGTATCTTTTTCACTGAATAATGCATTTTTAATCAATTGCATGAGATGATCTCGACTCAATTTTTCTACCTCCATGTCGATAATAACCTTATCCCCGTCTACGTACGTCGATTGGGCACAATGACTGCTGTAATGTATCATGATACACTGTCTTTCCATCTGAGATTATAAAAAATAAAATAAAACAAATTAGCAAATAAAAAAGAATGAACATTAGGGTTTTTATGTCACACCCACAGTGGTGCATCGACCGTAGGCCATAGTCAGTGACAGAGCCTTGGTAGTGCACCCACCATGAGCTTCGATAGAATACGATCGTGGATTCTACGCTACATTGTTTTGCTCCTAAAATCCGTAGCAATCAACAATCATGGGCATAAAACACATCCGTGGGCCACTATTGTGGGCTTAAGACTAGTTCGAAAAAAAAACAAATTTTTTGACGTCATAATGATTTTTCATATCCTCGTTAAGTTTGAGAAACATGAACCAATTTGTATAATCATAGAATAAGTTTTTGCTACGATAGACCCAAACTCACATAAATTATAATATATACTCGTATCTTGGAAATATTAATAATACAGACCACTTTTAGTAAAAATAATGTATAATCTTTGAATAACTTGTTAGACATGATATATATTAAAAACAGTTGATGATAGTCCATTTATAGTATGTAAATTACTAATTAAAAATGCGAAATATAACAAAAATCGTGTCTAATTCTTAATACTGCAGTTGTTGTGGCCATCGTGGGGACCATTTGGCTAACTATCATAGCTCATGATGGTAGCCCACGATGCCAACGAAGACCTTCAACCATCGTGACCTTAAGAACAAATTACAGTCTATTCATAATACGTAAATTACTAATTACAAATATAAGATATAACGAAAACATTGTTTAGTTCTTAAGGTCACGATGGTGGTGGCTATTGTGAGCATCATCATGTCCCTTGATCGTGACCCACGATTGTATCCCATAGTGATGGTGGCCATGTGGCCGCAATCGTGGCTTACGATCCTATCCCATGGTAGTAGTGGCCATTGTAGGTACCATCGTGGTTTACGGTCTTGTCCCGCGATTGTGGCCCAAGATGGAATCCACATAATTAGGTCAACTCTCAACTTTAATTCGCGCGGCGACCCACACTCTCTATAACACTCTCACTACTCCCTCATCTCAACTTTAATCCCCACCACCGTTTTACTCTCTCTATAAATACTCTCACTTCTCCCTTCCCTCTCAACCCTATTTTGCTTCGCTGCCTCTTACCACCGTCACATCCTCTTTATACGCCACTGCCTCCAAATACTAGGTGGCGCTGCCATCTCATGCACCGTCGTTGCCTTATACATCGTCGCCGTCACATGCGACCTCACATACGCAGCCTCCCAGCTGTCGACTCTACATGCATCTCACAACTGTTGGCGCGGAGAGTGGAGTAGGTGGTGTTGGGCTAGGAAGAACATATCTATAAGCATTTTAGCCAGCGGATATCGCCCACAAATTCAAAATAGAATGAGTGTGTGTATCCAACCCCAGAGAATGAGGACTACCTCGTCTAAGGTGCTAAGCTTCATCTACCTTCAGCTAGTTTTTACTTAGCATTAAAACCATTAAAATGAAAAATAATCGAAAGATGGAGATGGAACCATGTAACATCCACTCGGCTTGTGTTCCTGGACTATCATATCCCATTTCTGCACATACTTCACTATTCATCTTTAATTTTGCCGACCGAACCTTATCGTGCTATGGAGAATATTCGGCATGAAGGCGATCATATACTTGGGTATCATTTCAAGTAGTAGATTGAATGTAATTTCCTTGTGCTTGTAAAAGATTGAAATGAATGTAATTTTCTTGTGTTTGTAGAATATTGAATGTAATTTACTTGAATGATCCATATAATTAAGTCAATTTTCAATCCTAAATCGCACAACGCCTCACACTCTCTATAAATACAATCGTGGGCCACCACCGTGGGTACGAGTCCGACCGGATGTTCTCTAAATATTCACACTACACTACATTCGCAAAACCACAACCATACCGTAACATAGAGTCATGAATGTTTAAATATACCCGCATCAGAGATATTGATATATTATGATCTGTACTTTGAAAAACATTACATTTTTTTGTATGCTCTTTCGATTCGAATCTTCTTCTCCATTTTCTTTGGGAGTGATATTCAAATCAACACCAATATGTATTCGAATGAACGTTGTCCACATGCTTCTATTGTGATTGATTAGAACACACCTGATTACAACATCTAGTCATCGCATCCTCAATCCATGAACGAGTAGGACTCATCATTGGACGACCAACTTGTGGGACCTCTTATGATGGTTGACAAATGATCGATGCGACATCCGTTGAAATATTCTAATTATTAGGATGTGGTAATTATCTAATAATCTCTTTATAATTCTCAATAAAGGCTTGTCTTACCAAAAGAAATATTTATGTCCTACATGTAATAATCCTTCAATAAGTTGTGGATGTGTAAGAAAAGTTACCTTAAAAATGCAACCGCAGTAGCTACATGACAACATGGGATCTCGTCGAGATCAAACTCTCGCATGTCCAACTCTCAAGGTCGACTAAATAAGTTGCTACATTTTCTTCCACTTTATATGCATGTGTAGTGGTACCACTAACACTGAGGTGTTGGCCACGCGCCACACTAATAGATAACTTGGTAAAAGCTGTCGTCATGAGCTCATGATCTCTTGATATAGCTTGTGTACATCGTTCGACAAAACACTGTTCCACAATTAAAGGATGTATCTCGAGTAATGAACATACTGGTAGATGTCTAACCCATAATATGCGAGAATACATACTCTTAGTTGGATTTGAACTTATGAAATCGAATTGTCGTGTCGTACACTTCAACTGAGCTTATATCTCCACTCCGATCATAGAAAGTCGTCTGTGAGCTCCATCTTTACTTAGAACCTCTAAATCTAAAAAAATTAATGTTCAAAGTCTTTATCCCGGTAACTGTACATTACATTTGAAAATGGCAGCAACATGAGCTCCGTATAGAGTTAAATTCTTCTGCAAATGATAATAGCACAAAGCATGTGCTGCATTTGGTCAGACAGACTGAACGGCCTCAATAATGCTCTTATGTTGGTCAGATACAAAAACCAAACTTTTAGGTGGAATGTAACACCTACGCATAAAGAAATAAAGTCTACGCCTTATTGTTATCTACCGGACCAATACCAACTGCAGGAGAAAAAGCTATTTGTTTTTGTCCATTGTGACGACGATAAATAAAATACCTTTGTTCATTCTCTTGAAATAGGTCCCATCCACCGCAATCACCAGCTGAAGAGAGCTCTCAAATGTATGCATACACTGTCAGAGAGCAACGAACATACAATGAAACAATCCATCCCTAGTCATCTGTATAACATAAATCATACCTGGATAAGGCTTACAAATCATGTGGGTTGGGTCGTTGTTGGGTGACCTGATAACAACCCAACACGATAAAGTCAAACCTGAACATGATCTGTTAAGCAAACCCCGAATCAAACACAAACCCGACCTGCTACATTCAAACCTGAACACCACCCACACACGACACTAACCTGAGCGACACGATAATAACACAATAATGACACGATAATGACACAAACCCGACACGACACTATAATTACACAATAATGACACGATCTAACTCTAACTAAAAAAAGAAATAAAAATAATTAAAATAATAATATTAACTATTAACATGTTATCCGAATCTGACCCAAACCTGACCTAAAATTATTATATCCTTATTGGGTTAACCTGATATGGACATGAAACCGACAAGACTTGACACTAATCCATTAATTTTGTGCGTGTTCATATCGTGTGAAAAATTGTCAGCCATATCTCTGGATTACGCTGACACAGCAAATACAAATATGATGGGAGTCTCTGGTGCGACTTAAAAAGTCACCATATGTCAACTCTATCACTAAGTTGCTCATATCGTTCGGTCTTAAAAACTCATCTCACCCACCAATCTATGAGCAAATAACGTAGCAGCAACATTAGCAGTGACCTTTATTGTAATAGTACAATCCAAGGTCGAGAAGTAGTTTTGTTCCAACGTCAATTTAGTAATTCTTCAAATACTTGCACTCTCAACAGCACACAATCTGAAAGAGCAATTGTTTCTACCCTGTTTGCAAAGATATGCCATTCTATCACCGATAGAACGGTCAGTGACATACTTTAACATGTTCTCCACATGATACATGCCCATAACTAACTTAAAGGCATACTGGGAATGAAATGTGACCCCCTTCACGAGTACGCTAATGGCTGGTGGAGATGGCTCAACCCAACCTAATGGTAGTGAAGTGTTAAAATAACACAACAAGATAATTCAATTCCACTGTGTGCGGTATGCATCATCATCACCTCTAGCATGCTCCTCACGGCTACCCTGCTGGTCTTATGAGAATTACGGTGCCCGAAAACCCAATCCATTTGTGGCAGCTGTCGAATCCAAGCAAATAACTCTGAAGTCATAACACCAATCAAATCTCTAGAAATTTTATCCTTCATATCTTCATAGTTATTCTCTGCATCATCTTCAGGTGGCATGCTGTGATGTATATCATCGTGTTATAGTCCTGAACTGCTGCCTCTTATATTCACTCCGGTAACAGATTGATTGCCTCTCTCAATGACATGAATCTCCGGATTTGTTTTCTATTTCACTAACATTCGAAGTAACTCGATATCACTTCCTGACAAAACTTTAACTTGTCTCTTGTAGTCCATGCGTGTGAAATTAAAAAAAAAACTGTATCTTTTCCACCACATAATGCATCTCTAGTCAAATACATGAGATGATCTCGATTTAAGTTGCCCACCTCCATATAGATATAAACCGTATCCCATGTACGCAATGATTTTTAGCCTCCTCTGACATCATAATGATTTTCCATACCTTCTGTATAACTTAAAAACACGAACGCAGCCTCCTCCAATTTTAGACTTTTTACATTGATGTTTCGGGTGTTTTCTTTTGGATTTCAATTTTCTTCAAAAATAGCCTTTAGTGTCGAGCTTTTTGCTGTGATTTTTTTAGAGTTTTTGATGTAGCTGTTACTAATTAGTTACCATATGGTGTTGTGGGTTCTTCTTATTGGTGTGACATTTAATAACATGAACAACATCTCTCACACCAAATTAAATGATGTTGTTTATAATTTTAAAGACAATCTGAATATTGAATGCCTTCAAATCTATTTTTTTATTTTCAAAAAAGCTAAACAATTAGCAAACAAATAGAACAAAATAATTAGCAAACAAATAGAATGATTATTAAAGTTTTTCTGTCATACCCACGGTGGTGGAACAACTGTGTGCGATGGTCGTAGCCATCGTGGGCTTAAGAACACCATTGTGGGTTTAAGAGCAGTTCGAAAAAATCATAATTTCGTGTCATCGTAATGATTTTCCATATCATCTTAGTTTGTCGATTGAGGCACACTCTAGCTAGTTGTTTATGCACCAAATATTATTAGTTGTCAATTCATAGAAATAAATACATCTGTGTGACAATTATACTCTTGTAATGATTTATTAATGCTTGTATAATGGTATATATTTTCCTTAAAGCATGTCCATCCAATTTTAAATCTAATGAATGAGATTTGCTCTTAGGTTTGCATTAAGGATGTGGTTTCACCCTAATGCAACTATATATATATATATATATATATATATATATATAGTTGTAATCAAATCTGAACCATTTCTTATTGTAAAACTAAGATTAAATTGTAACTGCCTGATTTGGAGATTCGATGGACATAAATATAATATGTGGCAATGATTTTTGTATTTTTTTTATTCGCCAAAGGATATTTCCTTAATTGAACAATTTTCAGTTTTGGTAATTTCCGTTTTTTATGGTAAGATGAATATTTAATAAGGGATTTTATTTACTATAGTTATCTAAATTTATGGAATGTATCCAATTTTTCCGCAATTTGCATTATAATGATACACATTCTACGTTATGATAATTTACATTCAACGTTATAATGATTTAAATTCAATATTCTGCTGAAGTATATTTTTGAATTTGTAATAGTGCCTTATTTTTTGTTGACGTTTTGTGTGGTAAGAGGAATATTTAATAAGAGATTTGCAGTTATGGTATTACCCGTAAGATATGGATAGAGGTTTATTAATCAAATCTTTAGTGTGAAAATGATGATAATAAAGTATGTGTATAATGCTAACTATAATCTCATATGATCATATAGTAATACAAGTTATGATGAATGTGGATATCTAACTTTTGTAGTTACGATGATTTTGAATTTTCAAAAATCAATTTTTGTTAAAATTATGATAAATATGTAGAATAATGATAGTGGACAAATTTAGTGGAGTTATTACTCCTCATAAAACACCAACAACAAAAAATAAGGCGTCAATACAAATTCGAAAACTTCAGTATAACATTGAATTTAAATCATCATAACGTTGAATTTATATTATTATACGTAAATTGCGAAAAATGGATACATTTTATGGATTTCGCTAACTTCCGAAAATAAATAGGCAATTAATATTTTCACGTGACACTTATACTCTTATAATGATTTATTAATGCTTCTATAATGATACACTTTTTCCTTAAATCTTGGCCATCCAATTTTAAATTCAATGGATGATATTTGGTCTTAGTTATACACTAAGAGTATGCTTTGAGTTTAATATATATATATATATATATATATATAGGGTCATGTTAGACTAAGAACAACCCTATGTGGTTGAACTAAGACCA
>JAYDZE010419016.1:0-16657 GCA_034509125.1 Monilaria moniliformis | reverse complement strand
CTCATACACTACGGTTGGCCCAAAAAACCGTAGTCTATAACAATAGACTACGGTTTTTAAAAAAAACCGTAGTCTATGTACTGTAGTGTATGGGCGTTTTTCTTGTAGTGGGCGTTGGTGATAGGGGGCTTTGATAGAGAGAGATGGGTAATGAGAAAGAAATAATTAGATTGTGGGTGAGAGAAGCTAGAGATATATACAAATACGGTGGTTGTCGGTAGAAGCAGTGTCAATGTTGAAAGAACCGGCAGCGTCGGGGAAGTGGCAGTAGTATCGTTGGTAACAAGCTGCGAGGGAGAGATAATGAGAAAGATACAAACAGAGAAATAGAGTGACGCGAGAGAAACAATTGCAAAAACGACAGAGACAGCGAAGGTATTGTGTGACGGAGATGAGAAGTATAGAGTTAGAGATTAGAACCAGTTCTAATTCGTAAAAAGGAGAAAACACAACTCAAAGACAAGAAAATCACGGTGGATAAAAAAAATATTAAATTTATTGATAAATAATAAAATTCCAAAATTGCTGGAATCCATGGGCCCCCATGCTTCATCCTGATTGTGACTTATGTTGAAAATAAACAGTGAATTCATTAAAAGCTTGCCTTTAAACTTGCATGCCAGGCCGGAAGGGTAATTAAGGGATGGAAAGAGGTAGATTTATTTATGTAAATAGAGGGTACCATTTTTATTAAGAAACTGGATCTATGAACAACGTCCCTTAATCAAGGCAGGATTTTTTTTTGTCCACGTAGTCAGATTTATGCTATGTGTCTTAAATTTTTGCATAAATGAGCTACCTTATTAGTCGTTCTAATGAGTATGAAAGAATGAAGAGATAATTTCCACATTTGGAAATATGACATAGCAGAAGGTGTAAATTTAAGGCATTAAACAGTTGACGACAAAAAAATAATGCACAAATTATAGGGTTTGGATTATTAAGACCTTGTTGGAATGAGAGTGGTTTTGTTCTAATTACGATAAGACACGTAAATCTGGGTGTTAGTGGATTCATTAGGTAAATCAAACAAAAGACGATAAGGCTTGATGTACATTGACGACTCTCTACTCATTTTTATATAATTACTTACAAATTATAGAGTAAATTCCTGAGTTAAGGCAATTTATAATTTATTTTAGAATATTCATATAATTCAAGTATTATTTGGGGAAAATATACCAAAATGTACCAAACTAATTAATGCCATTTGACTAAAGCGTCATAGATTATATCAATAATACCTCAACAATATATACGCTTTCATATTTATGTTAATCCAACTCTGTTAATTTTTTTGTTGAAAGAGCCGTTAAAATTGCAAAGCTGGCATTGAATCCACCAAACGGGAGAAATACACAGACTTAAAAATATACATGTGAAAAATAAAAATCATCTTAACATTCTGAGTAATCTAAACGACTCTGTATATTATTATTGAAAATAAAAAATTCATCATTGTCTTCTTCCCGAACCCAGCCGCCGTCGCCGCCGTCAAAAATGGCACGAACATTTGTTTGTTTCTCAAAATTGGCTTGACCTTCAGATAATAATGCAAAAGTAAATATTGTCCTTATAGTAAATTTTCAAAAATGGCATGACCAACTGCAACAAAAGGATGTTTTGTTAGTGACACATTTCCTCTTCCGTTTTTCTTAAAATGCTAATCTTCTTCTTTTCTCATATTCATTTCTAATCTTCAACTCAAAAATTAGTTTGATTTACGATTCTGGTGCTTCAGATGCGGAAAAAAAATGTCAAAGATAGATAATTCGATAGTTTGGTACATTATAGTGGGATTCTATATTAAAGTGTGTAATAGGGTATAAAGATTCAAGAATTACAAACTATATACAGTAAACAGCTTAAAATGCCAAACAAATAGTACTAACCTCCCACGTGAATTTATTTATTTATTTATTAATCATTATGAATATCCAGGTATGTTATTAATTTAAATATCGAATTCACTCCTTGGACTGCTACAATTATATATGAGTGGATGGGATCCACATTTAAGATATAAGAGTATAATAAAATTATAAGGGTTGTTTTGTTGGGGATCAGAAAAGAGGAAATTAAATGAATCAAGACCCATGATTATCTTGATATTAATTATTATCTTTCTTTATTTTTCAATTTTGAATCACAATTTGAAAGTTTCCAATTCCCCCATTATAAGATTTTAATTCCCTTATTCTTTGTCCACCACCACCACTAGCATGTCCTCGATCCACCGCCTCCACCACCACCCTCACCATCACCATCCATCTCCTAAACAGTCGTGCCACCCTTCTCTACCACTGCCGCAACCTCCCCGACCCCTTTGGCCATCTCATCCAACACCTCCACAAAAGTTAATTTTCGTTTATTGAATCACATAGCCAATAATTTAACACACATCATGATGTAGATGAGTTTGTAGTAAGACATTAAGAGTTTCTTACCGATGTATTTCAGAGGAAATTCGTCAAATAGAATTAATGAAAGGACAGTGCTAAAATTTCAACCCGACTTGGTCAATTTATTTATCCGGTTCATTAATTATATTATTAAAAGCATGACCAAATTGCCATTAATCTAATTTTGGCGGCAGACTATTAGATTAGGATGGTCTTATTTTTCCTTTTTTACACATACTAGTAGAAGACAAAATTGCAGTTTAATTAATGAAGACGTTTTACAGCGCTGCTAATGTTCAGCTTTCTACACCAATTATTTTGTGTTAATTACGTTGATTAGGCGTAATGCCGTTAGTTAAGGTCTACATCGCCGTCAACGTCGCTGTTGGGTTTACTGTCTCCCAAAAGCGAAACTCACTCTCTCTATCGAGACTTTAATTTTGATCAATCGCATTCAGATCCCTCGTTTTCGCCATTATTGCAGATGAGCCTGATCATTACAGTTCTCAGAAAATTCCAGTGCAAATTAAGTTTGACTATATATTCTATTAGATTGTTTATTTGGAAATCCAGTGGTCTAATTTCAAATCTCAAATTTAATTCTTCACTATTTTCAGGGCATGAACAATCCAGTCCTAAAAAAAGCAATCACAACTCAATTTTCAGTTGTCACATTAATTTTTCATTATTCAACCAAAATTCGGCCACAAAAAATAAGCCTCAAGTTAGCCTCAATTCCATTTTATTCATTTCATTATTTTTTATTATTTTTCAAATCATATAATTATTTTAATTGAGAGATTAGTAAAATCAAAATAAATGACCAGAAATTGGAAAAAATACTTAATTAAATAATGAAAATTACTTAATTTTAATTTCTAAATTACATTAATTATATACCGAAAATGACATAACTGAAATTCCTAAAATTACTTAAAGATATTGTTGAAGATATGTGAGTGGTTCTGGACATTATTGTAACTGTTGACCACAAGTCAGATCGATTAACGTTGGTCAGCAACTGCTTCTAGGATTATCGTGAGATATGTACTCTTGTGTCCGCAGGTGTAGTGGTCTCTCCATGCTAACGGGCAATTCTTTCATTCGAGGTGCATACATTCGATGCTGTCGAGTATATTGGGAAAGTCATGACACCTCTCGTGCACATTCATCAATGATTGGGTGTCCTACATCGTCAACCTTCTCAATTAAGTATAGCGGAAGGCCTCGACGACCCTGCGACAAAATTGTTTGACGCAGTCCCATCCCGTTGATTATGAGACATGGAGGTACTCATCGAACAAGTCTGATGTGGTTCCATACACCAGCTGCAGAATCGCCGACATGTACTTTTGCAGCATCGATAGCCCGTTGCGTCCAACACCGTTGAGGCGTTGTTAGAAATACTCGTTGCGTCCTGCCAACATGTTAGCAATGCGCAGGAAAAATGATTTGCTCATGCGGAACCGATGACGAAAAACAATTGGATCCCATCATAGTTCGTCGGCGAAATAATCTGCGATGAGGCGTTCAATGGTAATTTTGGGCTATCGGTGTATGTACGTCCGTTGAGCACGAGGCGGCATAGCAACTCTCCTTTCACCACTACAAAAAAAACGGAGTTTACCGACGGATTTTGCCGACGGACAGTTGTCCGTCAGTCTTCAACGCTGCTGCAATCATCATGTCCTCCATCTTATAATCAGACTTAGAATTGGAACTAGAATCGCCTCCCTGGGTTTCCTTAGGAATCCATATTCCAACTATGTGGGTTATTAGGATCCTAAGCCCTTTTACGATAAAAGCGCTAGAAAATTAGCAAGAGCATTTGGATTCATAGGAAAATTCCAAAATTTGGATCCATTGTGAAAAAAACAGTGGATGAAGGTGTAAATAAAAATGATGAAATATAATTAAAGTATTTATATGTGAAAATTTGATTACAAAAATAATAATAAAGAAACTCGTGAACCCCACCCATCGTGACCCCCATTCCCACCTGTGACTTCCATAAAATAATATTTTAATGTTAAATATTTTGTTTTTCCGATTTTTTTAAAAAATAAAATTTGATTAAAAATTGGGGGATCGACTGGCGACTGCTCGTTGCAGTGCAGCCGCCGCAGCGGGGCGTTCAACCGTGACCCCCACGGCATACCCCGCAGCGGCTAGCCGCACGTTCCGTCCGATCCCGCCGCGGCTTCCGGCGACATACCATTTCCGGCGGCGTTACTCATACTCTGAGAAACCAACAAAAGAAATATCGAAGAAAAGAAATACGATCATTGCCAAGTGAACACATCAAGAAAGAAACATGACCCAATACAAGTTTATAAGTGTGACATCCAAACAAAACGAGACAATATTATTCAGAGGGAACAAGAAAACAATTTAATAATTTATCAAATAAGACAGTTCAGGCAGGTAAGAACTGTACACAATTCTTCCACAACCTTATCTTCCAACACAATTTCTTCAACTAATTAAAAAATTAAACAATAGATCGAATTCACCTTATAGCTATTTTTCCTCGATAAATCGTCAAGACTAGCCTCTCGATCCATTTGATTTATTCATTTTCAATTACTATATAAAAAAAACAAAAAAAAAAACTCAATCATACATCATTATATTACTATTGTATTTTTACAGTCAAACACGCCATTGAATATAACATTTTTATACTATCAACAAATTCAAAGTGAACCGCGCATTAATATTAACAAATAATTAATAAAACATATAATTATCAAACATAACTATTTATCTTTTACGAAAATCATTACACTTCATAAACTGCGCTTATTATGATTTTTTTGAACAATATGTTGATTTTGGTGGCTATTTCTTATGAGGATGTTTTAGAAAATATATTTTTATATTGGCATACTTTAGAACTTTTTATAATTACAATGCAAGAATGCAAAATTATAAATTAATGTATATAATTATATATTCTTAACATATGAAGACTTTCAATTAACATGACATATTATAATATAATCAAACACATTGCCCAAGATACCCTAATAATAGGACATGTCTAAATTTGGTGCTATCAGAAATTGCACAATCTAATCCCAAAAATTCAACCAGAACTTTATTTTTCGACTGTCATATTGGGATTTCATTTTTGCTACAACACCTACAATTTAGCCACAAAATTTTAGCATCAAGTTCAGTCACAATCCAATTTTATCATTTCATTATTTTTTATTATTATTCTTCAATTTCATATATTTATTTAACTTGCGATAGTTTTAAGGGATAATTGCCATTTAAATCATAATTTTTCGTTGACATATGGTCAATCCCATAACTTTTGAAACTGGAACATAAAATCACAACTTTTAACATTTTCTCAATTATCCCACATATCAAAATTCCTGTGAAATTGGTGGTGACGTGTCAGCCGGAATTTCCAACGGGGACAAAATATTTGTTCTTCAAAACGGTGTCATTGAGATAAATGAATCATAACTTTTCGTTGAATTCCGGCCGACACGTCAATACTAATTTCACCGAAATTTTAATCTGTGGGATAATTGAGAAAATATCAAAAGTTATGATTTTATGTTTCAGTTTCAAAAGTTATGGTATTGACCAGAAGTCAACAAAAAATTATGATTTAAATGGCAATTATCTCTATTTTAAAAATAAAAATACATTATTAAAAATTTGATATAAAATTAAAATTTCTCATCACTATCTTCATCTATAATATAATCATTATTTTATTTGGAGACAAGATTATGTAATGTCCAGTCACTTTGAATTCTATTAAATTAACAATAAGTGAGCATATGACCTAAAATATATAAGTGAATATGTGAATATATAAATGCGTAGTTTTGATTAAAAAAAAAAAGAAATCAAGAAAATTGTGTGATGCAATATGCACACCAAGTTTTATTGAATGTCCATATTTTTAGTTAATCCAAACGTAAAGAATATATTGCGGTTTTATATTTATTCTTTTCTCCCAACTATTTTTTTTATAAATAATTGCATGTTTTTTCTAAATATCAAACACACGAAGCCACTAGTATTCAACAATAATTGAGAATGACAATCTCAAAATCCCTAGACAAGTGGCATAATTGTTATTGTGCCTCGTCAATAATTTTCATCTTTGAACTTTATATTGTGTAGTTGTAGGTTTTGCATTCCACAGTACGAAATAAAGACAAATTTTATCTCTCATTTAGGTATAAAAGACCATATTATTTGAATAAGTATAATCTTTTACTAATTCATGGGATAAATTTTAAATATGGGTTATTATTAAATTATAGTATTAATTTTTTTCAAAAAAAGAAAAACATTGATATTTATAAATTATAATCGATTTTTAAAAAAAATTGTGGTCGCTACACTTGTCTACAGCGCCGCTGCCCGCCCCTCACTCTCCGCAATGTGCATCGCGGCGCCTCCATTGTAGTCGCGTTTGCGGCTGCATTGCGAATGCTCTGAGAATTTGTAATTAGAAATTCTTTTATCTATCTCGCAAATTTGGTGACACGACAACTTTGTATTTATAAATGGATTTCTTTTAGAGTAAATAAGAAAACCAATATATTATAAAATATCTTTTTTTTGTCTCGTAATAATTGGGGTATTATATTTAGCCTCAAGCTCAAAACTCTGTTAGAATAGACCTATTTACAGAAACTTGTATAAGTGCGCGCTTACGATGCGTGAGCGCCTTTTCTTTTATTTTTTTCGTTTCTCTTGTATAATATAAATATAAGTGCGTTGGCTTTTAAGTAAAATAAGGACACAGCCCAACGGTAGAGGCTGTGTGATAGCTACCAGAGGTCGTTCGATTGAAGTTCATTCACCCCATTTTCCTTTTTTCCGTTTTTGTTTATTTTTTTCACTTTTTTACTTTTTTTTCACTTTTCCTCTCTTTTCTTTTTGTTTTTTCCATTTTTTGGTTGTTTTGTTTGTTTGTTTTTTCATTTTCTCATTTTTTAGCATTTTTTCTTTGTTCTTTATTTTTAAAAATCATATAAATATGAATTTAATTAGAATGTGGATTTTTAAATTTAATTAGCATGTGATTTAATCATAATAAATTAAATTAGCATATAAATTTAATTATATTTAAAAATATAATAAATTTATTTGTTTTTGTTTTTTCTTTGTTTTTTTCATTTTTTTTGTGTTTTTCTTATATATATGAGTTTAATTAGGATGTGAATTTTTCAATTCAATTCGCATATGAATTTAAAAGTATAACAAATATAATTCGCATATAAATATATTTAGGACATAAAAATATACAAAATTATTATTTTTTCATTTTTTGTTTTTTTTCTTTGTTATTTTGCATTCTTTCTTTTTTCTTTTTCAAATAATTTAAATTTTTAAATTTAATTAAATTTCATTTGCATATGAATTTAATTGAATTTAATTAAAAGTAATTGTTTCGATGAATAAAAATTATAGTTTTTATAAATACAAGTTATTGTTTTAATGCACAAAAGTTGTTGTTCTTGTGATTAAAAGTTACTATTCTTGCGGATAAAAGTTATTATTCTAATATCCAAAGATTATTGTTCTCGTGAATAAAAGCTACTCATTTCATGAATAAAAATGATTGTTCTTGTGATTAAAAGTTATTGTTCTTGTGAGTAAAAATTATTCTTTTGATTAAAAGTTATTATTCTAATAAATAAAAGTTACTCTTCTTATAAATTAAAGTTATTGTTCATATAGATAAAACTTATTTTTTCTTGCAAATAAAAGTTACAGTTTTTGTGTATAAAAATTATTATTTTAATAAAATAAAAGATTTTTTCTTATAAATAAAAGTTAATGTTCTTGCTAATAAAAGGTACAGTTTTTGTGTATAAAAGTTGCTTTTCTTGTGAATAAATATTATTATTTTAATAAATAAAAGCTATTATTCTTTTGATAAAAGTTATTGTTATAACAAATAAAATTTATTGTTCTAATAAATAAAATTTATTGTTCTTGTGAATAAAAGTTTTTGTTTAATGAATAAAAGTTATTATTTTTGTTAATAAAAAATTATTGTTTTAATAAATAAAAACTACTATTATTGTGAACAAAAGATATTGTTCTAATGAATAGAAGTTACTCTTCTATTCAATAAAATTACTTTTCTTGTGCATAAAAGTTGTTGTTCTAACTAATAAAAGTTGATATTCTCGTGAATAAAATTTATTGTTATAAAGAATAAAAGTTATTGTTCTAAAGAATAAAAGTTACTATTCTTGTAAGTAAAAGTTACTATTCACGTGAATAAAAATTATTGTTCCTGTGAATAAAAGTTAATGTTCTTCTAAATACAAATTATTGTTTAATAAATAAAAGTTATTGTTCTTAGAGATAGAATTATATTTGTTTTAATGTATAAAAGTTATTGTTTTGATAAATAAAAGTTATTGTTTTGATAAATAAAAGTTATTGTTTTAATAAATATTCTTCTTTTGTTTGTTGTTAGGGAATTTGTCTCTTTTTGCCTCAATGATGCATTTTCGTCATCTAATACTAGATTTTTTATGGGTTATAAGCAAAAGAAATTTGTGATTCGAACGTAGTTTTGATTCATATTCTAATATATTCTTAAATTATGTAAGAAAAAAGAAATTGAAAATTTCAGACCTTATTTAATATATTTATAAATTGTGGAAATGTTCTAATATATTTATAAAAAATAACGGGAAAAAAAAAATGCAAACAAAGCAAAGAAAAAATGAAAAAAATAACAAAAACAAAACGAAAGAAAAACAAAAAAAGGAAAAAAATAAACAAAAATCAGAAAAAATGAAAATGGGGTGAGGTTGATAATTATAGAAGCTAAATCTACCTGCAATAGGTGTTGAACCCTGGACGACATTTGACATAATTATGGCAACACCAATAATCAGCGTTTACATATATAAATACAAGTGGCCGTGAGTGTAAAAAAAAAATCGGACTGGGTCGGTCAGGGTCAATACCGGATCCGGAACCGGTTTGACCAACGCTTCCTGTGAACGCGCTTAATAGTTTTTTATGCCAAAAGTCTTAGATTCGAGTATACTATAATGTGATCTTTAATTTTATTATTACAATTTAAAATAAATATATAAATAACTCCCTGATAGCGCAATTTTAGTTATTTTTTATATAAACCGTTGAAACCTTGAAGACTGACTTCCCCATGAAGTTTCGTGATTCCGACACAACTTTTTTATGAAACGAACATACAAAGTCAAAATTTTCATGAAACAATCACGTGAAAACGTGGAAATCGATTAATTGTTTTTAACTTTGACTTATTTGTAAAACTGGTGAAAAAGTTGTTAGAATCCCAATATTTTTTAGATAAATATCATTTATTGTCCCCATATATGCTATTGATAATAAATATATTTCAACGTAATTATAATTGTAATAAAGTACCCATCGTTTTAGAAAATTTACGCTTGTGTTCTAATAAATATATTCTGGCACTCAAATGATGATGTGGCACGACAAAATTTATGTATGACATTTCATACGTGTCCATAATGTATGTCTTGGAGTTATTTAACAAAAATCGTGTGATTTGAAAAAATCTCATTTAAGCTCGATACATCCAGGTAGGAGGTTCATGAGATGGTCGAATTGAGAATACGATTATTGCAATATATATTATGGACACATAGAAAGAACCACATTTGAACTACGACGTGCCACATCGTCATTCGAGTGTCAGATTTTTTTTGTTGGTATGCAAACACAAACTTTCGGAAACGTTGGTTACTTATTTGAAATTATACATACATTGGAATATATCTATTGTTGGTGAAAAATCTTAGGATAATATGTTATATTTTTCATTTTTTGAGAGAATTACATGAGGTACATATACCATATCAATTAAAGCATCACGCCACCACACAAGACATGACCACTACACCGCACATAGGCGAGGTCACTACACCACCACATAAGGTGAGAAATATAATGCATCACACGAAAGCGGAAAGAATCAAAGACATCTCGCAAATGAGAATCTTATAGTGTCTTAGCTTTGCCACTCGAGTCAAGTTTCATTAATTGTCATAATTGCATCATTGTTTCGAAAGAACTCCAATTTCGAGATATGCAACGAGATCATGGCTATATTAATTAAATTACCTATTTCTGAAAGAATTTAAGACAATATTTTTATTTGAAAATTTTAATATTAAATTTAAAAATTATATTATAATATACTAAAAATCGAAAATTATGGCCTCAAATGAAGGACATTTTTGTTACCCTTATAGTTGCTGTACTAAAACTGTCCCTCCGAATAATTACATGACCCGCATAAAATGAATTTTACATTTATCTACATAAACCCATATAAGTTCCAAAAAGGAAAAGCATTCCATATTCCTAAGTAATGCACCCTGTATATAAAATGTCTTATACTCAATAATTTTATAATTATTTAACTTTCGATTCTATATCTTATTCTAACTCGTTTTAGAATTTGTGTGTCTTTATCTTCCATTGAAAATAGATTCATGCAATCCGTTCAATCTCGAGCCAATAAGGCACAAAAAATTCTTGCAATATTTTTGCAACTATAACGCCTACCTAACCAGTCTAAATACATTATAAACTTACTTAGATGCCGGAAACTCTCCATATAATCCATTTACGGGGTCCAATTCAAGTCCAGTTGGGCTATCGAGGATCCATCTTGTCAACGACGACGTGCAAGAATTGGAGAATGTTGCAGGATCTAATGCGACGACAAGCGAATCAAGTATTCCATCGAGAAGACAAAGACAATGGCCAAACTATTCATCAACGTCTTCGAGGATCTCATCATCGGCAACCAGCATACTAATAAGTTTTCTGGGAAAAGATCGCTCATGCATACAATTACAAAATGAAACATCCCATGTCACTCACGCGAGATTATCAACATCTCCGAAAGCACTAGGCTCGAGTGCAGTAAGACGTTTCAAAATTTGCCAAATACATTAACAAATTGAAGAAAGTATGGCTGAGCGGTGCAAGCACGGAGGATATTCGAAGGGAGACGCTCAGAGCCTTTTATAAGGTTCAATCAAAGCAATCCAAGTACGAGGACGTTTGGGAGGTTGTGAAGGACCACCCCAAGTTCTGCGACAGTGTTGACTGTGGGCCGTAGAGAAGAAAGTTGTCCGCCTTCGGCCAATACTCAATCAGCAGTGACACTGAAGACGTCCCGATTTCTCGAGTTGGGGCAGAGTGATAGCCGTCTGATTGGTCAAAAAGCGGCAAAACGGAAGGCGTCAATGACAACAAGTAGTGGAACTGAGGGTGCAACCTAATTTTTGAAGGTGACGTCAAAAATGAATTCGATGAGTGAAGTATTGATGCTCAGCATGCACTGCAAAGTGTTGTCCAAAGACACGTCGAGGATAACCGAGATCCAATAACAAAAACACGACCAGTTAGAATTTTTCTGATTTGTATTTTTTATTGCGATTACGTAGTAGTTCAAGATGCCGCAATATATTTCTACCTCCAGTAAACACATATTGTATGCAATTATTTATTTGTACGACAAGGAAAGTAAAAGTAATTAAATCAAACTGCCAATCATTAATGGCTTGAAAAACAAGTGCAAATCAACGAGATGACAATCAACATGCAATACATAAAAATGAAAAAAAAAAGAAAAAAAAAAGAGAGAGAGACTGCAAAGAAAAGTTGCAACCTCTTTCCTAAACCACGAGAGATGCTTTATTTGCGCAGATTCGTCAAATCAATATCTCTTTCTTTTTTCTGAAAAAAGAAAAGTTTTTTTGTTTGCTGTTGCAACTTTCTGCAGAAGCAAACAGGGGAACAATTTCTGAATACATCATCATTATCTTTACCTGTCCTTTGATTTTAGTCTGTGACATTGTTTTCTCCCTTTAGTCACTGTCTCCTTATTTCGAATAACAATTATAATTTCACGTCGCCGTTCAACTGAAAATGTGAATTGCGATATTGATATGCAGGAAGGGACAAAATATCCCTTACTTTTTTTGTACTTTGTTTTCAAAGTAAGAAGTTGAGTTTTCCTTATGGTATATGTTACAACTTACAACTCGTTATGCAACTGAATCGTAGAATGCAAATATACTTAATAAATAAATACATGTAATTCGGATACAAGTACTTTAAAATTAATTATTATGTGGGTGGTGATGATTATGATTTATGACAAAACGAAGGGGGTTAAAAGATCAATTTACCTGAAATGAAGGGACTAAAAATGGAAGGCCTAAACGTTAGCTCTGATAAGTTGTTTTCATGAATTAACATGTTCAGGATGTGATTGGAATGAACAACTATGCTTGGGCAAAATAAGTTGTTCTCGCATTTGATATCTGATTAGGCCATCCTTAACCCAGCCTCAAAAAATTTAGCCATAACTCAATTTTCAGCTGTCACGTCATCATTTTATTTTTCAGCTACAACACCATTATCCCAACCCCAAATAATTCAGCCCCAAATCAGCCACAATCTAATTTTTATCATTTCATCAATTTTTGTTATTATTCAATTTCATATATTTATCTGAATTTAGGTGTTTGTAAAATTAAATTAAATGACTACAAATTCAAAAAATAGACAATTAAAATATTTGTAAAATTAAATTAAATGACTACAAATTAAAAAATTAGACAATTAAAATATTTTAATAATGCTAGTTGGATCAGGAAAAATAAAGGTAAAGTAAAAAGAGAACACACAAACTAAAACTAAAAAATAAATTAAAATAAAAAGACAAAAGCTACCGCTACCACCAATCACTCTTCCACGATGCACAAGTTTTCGGTTGTCATGCCACACTTTCACACTCCTCTAACGAAAAATAGCCAACCCGTTTAGACAAATTCTTTTCTTTTTCTGCTACTCCAATCTTTGAACAGAACAGCGTCTCCATTCCCATCCCTTTTCCCCCTTGTCTTTCCGCCAATTCCCTCTGTCGCTCAACCTCACTGCTGCTGGCCTTTTTCCTGATCCAACTAGCAATATTTGTATTTTTTCTGTGTCGCATAGGTAAATATTTTAATTGTATTAGACAATTTCTTTGCATCCCACATCGAAAAATAAAGGTAAAGTTTTTCTCCTTCACATAGCTATAAAAGAGTCATTTGCATCCCACATCGAAAAATGAAGGCAAAATTTCTCTCTCATATAGCTATAAAATGGAGTCACTATGTTGTTTAATAAAATATAATCTTTTATTAATTCATAAATCCAATTTTAAAATATGGATCATTGTGAATTTTAGTATTAAAATTATTAACGTTTAATAAAAAAATTAAAAAATTAAAAAAATTAAAAAATGCGGCTGAAATGCGGCGATGGGGGCTGCAGCGCAGCCGCACTGCGGCGGCCGCAGCCCTGCGTTCAGCCGCTCCCTCTTCTGATTCCGCGGCTGCGACGAGGCTTCCTCGCCCCTATCCCCCGCCCCGATGCGGCCGCCCCTCTTTTTCTCCTTTTCCCGACGGCGTTAAGGAAGCTCTTAGAGAAATGGAACTTTTTTTATTATCGAGATTTCCATTTTTATTTTTGTTCCTTTTTTATTTATATTCTCGATTGCGAGTTTGATTAATAGGATATTTTGGGTGTCAGTTATTATTAATCTTTAAAATATGTATTACTTAAGTTCTACTTGATTTTCAGGTAATCGAACATGTTAGAAAAGTATATTTTAAGTTCTACTTGTCTTATGAAAGAAGAGTTCTATTTAATTAGTATTTATAATTATTTTTAGTTAATAATTAATAAGTAAGAATTTTATATTCTATCATTTTTTAGTTTGATTTCTTAATTACTAAATATTAAATATAATTTTATAATTATACATTGAAATAGGGGAGATCATTCGAATTTCGATTTAGATTTTTTTCTAATTCGAATTGATTCAAAACTCTAAAATTTTTTGAAAATTAAATGCGAAACGAACCGAATTATTTGAAAATTCGAAATCTGAACTCTGAAATTCGATTCAAACCAAAAATCCGAAATTGCATAAAAATTCAAAAAATAAAAATAAAAAAAATTGAAAATTCTAAAACCATTCTTTTAAATTAATATCTATAATATTGGTAACATAGCAAATATCATGTTCCAATATTTATGAAATAAGAATGTAAAATTATAAATGGTGTAGAATGAGTCTTAATTAGAATAATATTAATATATATATATATATATATATTATTAAAAATATATTTTAAATTTAAGATTCATTCTATTTTGAAATTTGTCCAAAATGTAATCGATGCCAAGTGAATATTCAGAAAATAGGAACTAAAATATTTTGTTTGCTACTACATTGAGGTGTCACTTTTGACTACATATAACATAACCACCGCCTCCCATCTATACTCTACTCTGAGGCATCTCTGACGGATTTACTAAAACAAACAAACCAAAATTTTGTAGAACAAAAAATGGCGGAGAAGGTGATTCTGGTGGATATGAACCCTAGTATGTTTGGAATAAGGGCGAGAGTGGCGTTAGCAGAAAAGGGCGTTGAATACGAGTGCAGAGAGGAGGACTTGCAAAACAAAAGCCAGCTCCTGCTTGAATCCAACCCCGTTCACAAGAAAATCCCCGTTTTGATCCACAACGGCAAACCCGTTTGCGAATCGCTCATCATTGTTGAGTACATCGACGAGGTGTGGAACCACAAATCCCCTCTTTTGCCGTCAGATCCTCACCAGAAAGCTCAAGCTAGATTTTGGGCTGATTACATCGACAAAAAGGTACCATCTTTTCTTCTCTGTTTCTTGCCCTAATTAATCGGATTCTTTTATTGCAAATAGTATTTCGTATGCAATTTGTTGGAATTAATTAATCAAGAAAGTAGATGAGAAACTAGTTGGATTAGAGGATTTCACATGTCTCAAGGTTTGAGTATTCGAAGAATAATGTATTGAAGTTGTTCAATTCGCTATATATGGGGTGAATTGTAGCTATACGATGCTCAAAGATGGATATGGAGTCCTCAAGGAGAGGAGCAAGAAGCGAAGAAGAAAGAATTCTTTGAGATCCTGAAACAGTTGGAGAGGGAGCTGGGCGAGAAGCCCTTCTTCGGCGGCGAGAGGTTCGGCTTTCTGGACGTGGCGTTGATCACATATACCCCATGGTTTCAAACCTACGAAACGTGCGGCAACTTCAGCTTCCAACAAAAGTGCCCCAAACTCACTTCATGGTTGAATAAGTGTTTGGAGAAAGAGACTGTGTCCAAATCCTTGTCAGATCCCGACAAGGTTTACCACTACTTTCTACTGCTCAACAAGAGGCTTGGCATCGACTAGGCATACTTGATACTTCCAGTTATTTTTTATTTTCTTTTCTTTTTCCCCTAATGTGCCGTCTCTGTTCCGAGGAGCACTGAATAAATTTGTTTTACCTTGTTCATATGTAATAACTGGCAAATCATGGAAAAATTAATATAACATTTCTATCGTTTACAAAATTATATAATAATTCTTTTATATATTCCACAAAAAGTATATCAATTTCATTTTTTTAAATACTATTTAAAATTATATCTTATGTTTCAATTTTACAAATATATTTTATTTATCAAAAGATCATATTTATGTTAGAAGGAAATATGATCAGACGAAGATAGACAGAGATATGAAATTAATTACATAGCATTAGAAATCATGTAAAGTAGGAAATAAATATTTCCTAGTTTATGTTTAATTCTCTCTATAAGAGAGATATAATGTAATGTTTGATATACAGAATTATAATGAAAATCCGCTGAACTTGAACACAGCATCACAACAGCGTTTGCTCGTTCAAACTCTGATTTAACATCATCACCGTTTGATACCATTCTCAACCGAAAAAACTAGATTAAGGCATACGTCCATTTATGCAAACAAACCAACCATAGCTTGTGATAACTAGCAATTTGTTGCTATTTTAAGGGTCTAATTGAGCTTAAATTGAGCACATATCTACACTAAAAAGGTGAAAATGGGCAGGAAATCAATGAAATGAAAGCAAGGAGCTGAGGAGCGGAAAGAAATGAAAACGGGCTATTTTAAACCTTCAAACTGATCAGCTCGTCAGCCCAGCAGATAAACACCATCAGCTCGGTAGTTAAGATCGGCAGCGGCAGTTCGGCAAAAATCCTAGATCGGCAATGCTGAACCCCAGCAGCTCGCTAGGTCGGCAGAGCACCAGTACAACAGATCAGCTCGTCAGTTCGGCGTTGACCACATCGATAGGCCTGGCAGAGGTGACCTGAA